>OX424573.1:114582879-114806677 GCA_949152435.1 Gastracanthus pulcherrimus | reverse complement strand
AGTTCAAAAGTTGTATTGTAAGTTAGATATTGTCATAATAAACTAACAGTACCTGTATCGCCAAAAAAAATCCTAAAAACATGCCTTTTTTCACCGAATTAACCTACCCCCCCCCCCCCCCCCCCTAATTCAAGACTATTAATTTGAATGGTCGCAGCATTTTTTAAGTTGTGTGGATTAAAAGTTATGTCCATTTTAATATTATGAAAATTCTCAGGTGGTAAATTGGGAATCACGTTGTAGGACCGTATTTTGCATTGTCCCAATTTACTACCTAAAATACTTCATAGTATTAAAACCGACATAACTTTTGAACCAAACAACTTCAGAAATGCTGCGACCACTCAAATTAAAGGTCTTGATATCAGCTTTTAACTACAATTATGTACAAGTCTCCATGACGTAAACTACTTGAAGTAAATTACATCAAACTATGACATAAACCATTTAAGATGCTGGAAAAATTGCACAATATTGAGTCTGGGACACTTTCTATATTTAGATTTATTTACGTTTGGCAATTTTTACGTAGATTCTATTCGAAACAAAGATTCAAAAAAAATTTGAGTTTTGAAAAGTCATCGAAAATTAGAATCTTGAAAACTGTTCCAAGATAGCCTCTTTTTTGTTAAAATTTGACGCATATAGCTATTCACATACAAAAAAAAAATTTTGTTGTTGAAGCGGATGTGGTTAATTTTCTATTTTAGTGATATGGTAAGTTACTAATTTTTTTTGCCTTGATTTGTAAGCTTTTAATGATTTTTTACCAAATTTATTAAACAATGTGAACAAATGCACTTCAAAAACTTTGAAATCAAGGTAGGAACGTTTAAATGTCAACGTCCAGCACCTGTATTGTAGGAGAGTTATATTTTTTCACATGTGTCAACTTTTAAATGGGTTACAAGAAGGAAAATCAGAACTTTGTAAATTTTGGACTACCATAGTATATCATTATTACAAACATCTGTAAGAGTTCTGTCAACTATTTTTAAGGCTTTTTTGGAATCATTGACGCTTCATCCCAAATTATTATATCAACTTCTCTTAATTCCTTTTTATTTGAATCTAATTTTAAAAATGCACTGCATACGTGTGCACGCGCGCGCGCTTGTGTGTGTTTGTGTATGTGTGGACCTGGATCAACATTAGTCAGCATATACACCGTGAAAGGTAATGTTTGAGGGCTCATTTATTTTGTTTTTCTTTAAGAAAGGCGGCACATTAAAATTTTTTTTCTTTTTCAATTCGGTTTTGTTTTCTTAGCGGCTTTTTGATTTTTTAGTTCAAGTTTTCAGATTTTTTAATACCTTAGAAATATGATCGATCCAGCGAAAAAGAATTTGAAAGAGCATAAAATTATCTAACTTTTCCGACCTGAAAGTTTGGATAAGGTTATTGTCCCATCGTTTGTGATTCACGAAAAAGTTATTTTGTGTCTAAATGGTTATATCTTGGAAACATATGATGAAAAATTTTTTAAAATATTTGAGATAATTAGGAATGTAGAGAAGAATGTTCAGTAAAATTTTTGAGTCTTGACTTTTATCTTTTGTCAAGAAAAGAATAATTTTGTAAAAAAAATCGATTTTCTCTCTCGGACGATAAATGAAGTAAATCGGCAGCATTTTACCTGAAACTTTACAAAAAGGTAACTATTTACTAACCCATGACTTCTATGTTTTTCAGATTATGAGATAATTTATTTTATGAGATATTGAGGTTATGCGTATTTTTAATTTTTTGTTTGATCGCTTATAACACAAGAACAGTGCGGTAAATTTTTACCAATCAGGTCTCATTTTTTCGTTTTAAAATGAACATTTAAAATTCAAAAGAAATTTCAAGATTCATCGACTTGTTTTTGTGCTATAACGATTTTTCGATTTTTCAATTTTTGAGTTTTCGATTGTCTGTTTTTTTGGTATATGAGAAATATGATGATAAATATATTGTAAATTTATTAAAAAGAGCATAAAATTACCTATCTTTTATAACCGTAAATTTTGGATAAGCTCTTTTCTGTCTCCTAAATAATTCTTAGAATAAAAAGAAACGTGATTACACGGAGGGATATGGTCTAGCACAAATTCCTGTTTCGTATGGTAATGGCGGGACTTAGATGCACAATCGCAATAATGACTTTTTTTTATAGGAAATGTTAATAGCAGTTATGGCTATTCATCTATTAATATATACTTGCGATTGTAGGATAATCTTTTAAATAAGTACAGTAAATATAGTGGATAGTATAGTGTTGTTTTAGCTATTTTTCGATTTTACGATTTTTCAGTTGTAACTTTTCTGTTTTTTTTTTATGTTAAAAATATTATGATCAATTTAGTGTAATTTTTAAAAAATCACATTGATTTTTCACCGCAGAAGTAAAAACTGCAGCTAACTTCTTTAGCAGAATGCTTTCTCAAAGAGAGGTCCTGAAAAATTTAGTTTAAGAATTTTATATTGGAAATTCGCTTTATATAAAATAATGCTAAATAGTACATTATGTAATAGGAGCAAAAAGTCGAATATTTTTCCCGCGGTTGAGTTTTGTGCCCGAGCGAGCGAAGCGAAGCTATTATATGAATTTATATGCATTCTACATACTAAAAAGAATATTTTTTCTGAAATTAAAAAGAAAATTGTTTTTGATTTCCCAGAGAGTTATCCGATTGTATATAAAAATATGGGTTATTTTCTGAAAAATCAAGAATATACATAGTATATATGGATAATTCACTGGGAAATCAAAATAAAAAAAAAATCTGTGTAATTTCAGAAAAATGTTTCTTCTAGTATGTAGAATGCATGTACATTATTTCAGATTTTCTTAAACTCATAGGTTTAAAGATATTTGGCGCTTAATATGGCCATATTTCTATATATACTCGTATATATGGACCATTATTCTCTGGGGAAATCGAGAACAAAAGAAAATTATTTTTGCAAATATGTTCCTTTTAGTATTAAAACGATCGTGAATTTTTTCAGATTTTTTTTAATCCATATATTTAAAGTTGTTTGAAACTTAATATAACTTTATTGCTAAAATGTCCATTTCAATAATTTTGTTAACAATATTTCATGTTAGTTTGATTTTTTATATAAATATTAAACTTCTGTCATTTTGCGTCTGTGTCAATCACTTTTGTACTGAAAAAAGCTATCTTCATATTTTTTGGTGTAATGGTTCGAGCGATCAAACACACTTTTTAAAGATTTTAAGTTTTAAAATGAGTTTAATTAATCAAAAAGGGCATTAAAAGGTTTTGGAAGAATTTTGTATGAAAAATTCAGAAAATTTGTTAAAAATCCTATGTTGCTTTTTCATTAAGAGATTTAATTTTATGAATAAATGGAGGTTGTAATTTGCTAAATAATGTAAAAAATGACTACATGCTCATATTTAGCCTTGATTAACCTTTAACCTAAAGATATCAAAAGTCTGAAAAAATTAACATACATTTTACATACCAAGAGGAACATTTTTACGCGAGCGATAAATATCGTCTCACTCACACATGCGCGGTGCTATGTGTACTGTCTGTGTGAGTATCTGTGATATAGTAGAGCGCTCGGTAAAGTTCTTTACTACTTTTCCAACAAAATTGAATGATGAGAAAGTAGCGGACATTTTGAAATGGAAGAGAAGAAAGCAAGTTTAGAAGTAAAGTATGGTTGTAAGACTGGTGCAATTTAAAAGCTTTTTAAAATAAAGAAATGTATCCTTAAAAGGCAGAATAAAAGATTTGATAGAGAGGTTAGTATTATTATTGACATTTTTTTTAATAACAGATCATATTCTGAGATTGATATATTATGATCAAAATGCAAATATTGGTAATGAAATAATTATAGATACAGAAGAAATGATTGATACTCCATCGGCTGAGATGTATAAAGATATGAATTCATCAAGTCATGTTCCAAGTTTAATCGATCTTCATATTAATGATTATTTAAAACGGTATAAAATAAAATATCTAATATGTATGTATGTAATAAGAAATAATACAATATCATATTACATTTTGAAAAAAATATTTCTGCAGGTTTGAAAAAAAGATAGGTTCTGCCAAAGAAATGTATGAAACTGGATTTCTTCATTTCATTCGATATTGTATCCAAGGTAGTACAATCAAATGTTTATAAAGTAGTAACTGAAAAAATGTTGAAATATAATTTATTAATAACGATGTATTTACCTTACAGATAACTTATATTTTGTTCAGGGAAGTTGTAGTGCCAAATATAAAAAACATATTAAATATGAAGCAAATATAAGTCTAGTGTTAGATGGAGAAATACAAGAATACACATGTGAATGTACCGCTGGACATTCAACTTCTGCACACTGTAAACATATAAGTGTACTTGTACTAGCTTTAACCCTTCCAGGGGCAGTGGTACGTATACGTACCACCTTTTTGCTTTCAGTTTTTTCTGTATTTCGGACGTATTTTTCAGTGCTCCTATGCGTGTCAGTACTTTTTGGACTCTTGAGATGATAAGTTATAAGTTTTGTATAGAAAAGTATGCAAATTTATTTATATATAAATAGTTATAAACAATTGAATCACAAAAAACTCGTTTTTCTTCGTAAAAAATCGTTTATTCTTGAACGAAAAACTCTAGAGCTCTGAAATTTTTTTTATCTATAGTCCATGTCCAGCTCTATAATATAAATTTTTGCAAATTTTATCGCACGCTAGTTTTTTTGATAAAATTTTTGAAAATTACAAATATGACCAAATATAGTCACCATATTGAATCCGCCATTTTGAATTTTAAAAATTTGACGTCAGAATCGTAATCTGCGACCCCGAAAACCCCTATATACAAAGTGTTATCCTAACCGGCAACAAAACCACGAATTTAACCTAAAATAGTCGCCATATTGGATCCGCCATCTTGAATTTTGTTATTCTGACGTCAGATTCGTATTCAGCGACCCTGAAAACCTTTATACCACTAATGACTTTAAATGTATGTACAGAAGAAAAATGTGCCCCTGAAAGGGTTAAAGGGTGCTAATTCGACAAAAATTACCAAAACACAGCTAACCACAACACAAACATTGCAAACTTTTCACCATCCTAAAAGAACATATTTAGGCTCACCCATGAAAGCTAAACAATTACTTACTGCAAGAAAAGATAAGAAAATAAAATTAGATTTGAATTATTTTGAAGACGATGACGACTATGATGAATGGTATAGAACTTCTTTTACAAATATTATTATTGGTCAAGGATTTGCTAGCAATATGCCATTGAAACAACTTATTAAACCAGCTAATCCGTATGCTGTTATACATGATCATAGTTATTCAAATTACGATGCAGAGTACGAACTTTTAAAACAGTTATTTTTCATTGAAGTAACAGATGGTCGATTGAAACAGATAAAGATGTAAACAACAAAACAATCAATAAACAGCAAGTATATTTCACAGCTGTTGTAGAGACCTAAACGAGAAAGAAGGTAAAAGTTTAGCACCATCTATATTGTTTTCAAAAAGTTTTACATCAAAAGCTACTTCTCACGGAAGAGTTTATCAAAATGTTGCTATCGAAAACTTCACAAAATATGTTTTACAAAATCAAGTGTCTTGCACTGAATGTGGATTATGTATTACGAAATACTATCCATTTATTGGAGCTAGTCCTGATCTATTACTAGGAAAAGAGACTGTTATAGAAGTAAAATGCCCATATGTTAGTCGAAACATTAAGATATGTACAGTAAATCGAATTTATAACCTTTTATTGATTTAAAATAATTATAAGCTGTTAGAAGAAGAAAAATCTTTCAAATGATTATTTTGTAGGTTTACTATGAAGGAACTGGGAAATAAAGAGAGAAAATTAATCTTGAACGATTACACATAATTTTTTTAATAACTTTTCAATTATACAGATTAGGAATAAAATTTCAAATTATCTTCTATACATCATAAACTAAAACTATTTACAGGTTATATATTCATTTAAATTATTTATTAGTATGACTTCATCAATATGTCCTTGTTACTATCTGACTAAAACTTTTGTTGATTTTGAATCGCTCAAAAAACTGATATGTATCTTAGCAAATAAAATCCCATATGCTTGAATTGACCAAATCTATGACATTGTTATCATTAGCTAATGATAACAATGTCATAGATTTGGTCAATTCAAGCATATGGGATTTTATTGACAAAAGATCCATCAAAATGGAAAAAAGACAGAGACTTCATTCACGGCTTGGAAATTGTCGAGAATCTCACAGTCGTGAATGATACAGCTGAAAGAGGAGTAAAATTGTTGACTGAGTTCAATAACCTTCTGACCAAGGATTCCAAGCAATCGCAATACTTATTACCTGTGATTGAAGATTACCGTAGTTTATTTCCAGATAGTAACAAGGACATATTGATGAAGTCATACTAATAAATAATTTAAATGAATATATAACCTGTAAATAGTTTTAGTTTATGATGTATAGAAGATAATTTGAAATTTTATTCCTAATCTGTATAATTGAAAAGTTATTAAAAAAATTATGTGTAATCTTTCAAGATTAATTTTCTCTCTTTATTTCCCAGTTCCTTCATAGTAAACCTACAAAATAATTATTTGAAAGATTTTTCTTCTTCTAACAGCTTATAATTATTTTAAATCAATAAAAGGTTATAAATTCGATTTGCTGTAACAGTTTGAATTAAAGTAATAGAAACGTCGAAAGTAAGTTTTCTATCCTTTTTACATCAAGAAATTTGTGAGTTATTGGAGGGAATGTAATACTTATAAATGATAATGATCATTCAAAGCATATAATTCTTATTATTTCCCTTCGAATTCCTTTTTTTTATCGCAAAAATGAAAAAGCTAATGACACCATTCATTTCAGCTCCCAAAATATATAATAGTGCAAGATAGTGAGAAAAAATGACTGATTTTTTAACGATCATCGACGTTGTAAGCAAATTATCTGCTCTTTTTCATTGATTATTCAAATTTCTTTAACGATTTTGCGCGAATTTAATTTATCGCTTAGCTAGCAAAATACTAATAATACCATTCGATTCAGCGACTCAAAATACACAATAATATATGTTATTGAAAACAAATTTGACTGATTATGGTCGTTACGAGCCAAAAAATTGTCTTTTTTCACTCATGTTTCGAATTTTAGATGTTTTTCGCTTGTAGGATTTTTTTATCGCTATATAGACAAAAACTAATAACATTATCTGATTCAGCGGCTCAAATTACATAAAAATACATGTTTTTCAAGACAAATTTGACTGATTATGGACGTTACGAAACGGATAATTGCCTTTTTATAGCTCATTTTTCGAAATTTTAGACTTTTTTCGCCGATAAAACTTTTTTTATCGATATTCAGGTGAAAACTAATGGTACCAATCGATTCAGCGGCTCAAAGTACATAAGACTACAGGGGGCCTGCGGCGGCTCAGTAGGTAGAGTGTCGGATTCCCACGCCGGTGACCCGGGTTCGAATCCTAGTCTCTGCCGATTGATACAAGCACCTCTGTAAAAATTATATGTGCTTTGTTTACAAACACACCGCAGACCCCCGTCGTCGATTAGCACCACATGGGAGCACAAACATGGCGACGTTAATTAAAAAAAAAAAAAAAAAAACATAAGACTACATAGTTTTAATAATGAAATTCCGAAATTTTCACTGATATTTAGAAGGATAAACGATTTAACCTGTTTTTACCATTTAAAATACATGGGAAATTTGAAGTGCTTTGAGGCACGTGTTAAATCGATTTTAAAAAATGAATTCCTGTTTGCGCAGAGTTTTTGCATCACATAGAACCCATTTTCACCCAGGGAGAAAGTCCCCCAAGAAAAAAAAATTAACGACCGCCTTAATGTATAGTCACAGTGTCACACCTTTATGAAGATGGAAATAATTTGTGTTTGAAAAAATCTCACCCGTACTATTTTTAAGTACAAGGACAGATGATGGTCACATGGAGACTGTACTGTGATTTTGTAGTGTATACTTTCAAAGAAATTCTTCGAATTTCAATATTGAAGGATGAAGAATTTATTAAGAATATGTTAAGTAAACTGGTGACATTCTACGATACTTATTTAAAACATGCAATTTTAAACAAATATATTTATGGAATAATAGTGAGTATTTTTAAACAGATTTTCTTTATAACGCCATCGTACTGACTATCTGACAAAGTAATTGCTTTGTTTAAAGGGATATTTGTTAATGATATTTAAAAATATTTATAAGTGATTTGTGATTTCAAATTAATAATAGTACTTACATAATTATTTATATCTTTCTTATATGGATATTAATATATTTGTAAAATTACTAAAAAATGTTTAATTAGATAGTACGTGTTTAATTATTTAAAAAGATGTTTATTTAGCAACTGAATTATTAAGATTTATAAAAATAATATTTGTAGAAGTATTGCAATCTTACAAAAATGATAATCTACCAAAGATGGAAGCTAGAAAATGTTAAAATAAAGTAAATAAAATAATTCTTTCGAAAATGAATAGTTTCTATTTATTTATTTATTTATTTATTTACATAATGCATTCTCTGAAATTACATAGCATAACACATACACCTGTAATTTCTGATGCTAATGGTATAAAATAGTGGTTTAATTTTGTTGACATAATTTTATATGTTTTCAATATACCTATCATTCATTGAACATGAACACGATATTTTGACAACTTGCGGTCTTTTAATAGGATGTCGTGAGGTAAATAACCTTTCCTTTTGTAAAATGTGGGGTTACAACTGTGACGCTGTTGTAAAATATCTTGGACTGTGAATCCTCTGTCAGCTATTATCAAATCACCAGGGTTGCAACGGACTGCACCGTCAGAGCGACAACCGGACATACACGAAGGCGCCTGCAGAACTACAACCAAATTACTACTCCCACGTGGCTGTACTTGTTTGCTGTATATAATAAAATATTATATAAAATAAGTTAAATAAAAATTAATTATTTTGTTACTATGCGCACATTACTCTCTCTTACACATGCGGTTTCCTCTAATATATGTATATGTAATTATTAATAATATTCTACACATTCTCTTAAATACTGGTGTTCAATACAGCCTATTTTCCGAATATCTCTGACCCATTTTTTATTGATATTTGAATAAAATAAAACTTATTATCAGATACTATTTATTCATACTAATTCATTTAACACTTTATATTGATTACATTGCACCAATATAAAGTAGAGCGAATAGTTATTCTATGGACAACTGACACTTATGTATACTGTAAGTATATGCACCTAGCCCTCAGGTAGCAGGATCACACTTGTTTTGCAATCCACTACGCTCTATAACTTGGCGATCACTTGTTGAACCTCTGTAACATGGACTGCAATATGACAATAATCCTGCAGGGATATTACCAATTACTGTTTTCAATGTAGTATCGTTTTTATAGTAGATAATATTGATTGTTGCATTTTTGGATTATTAAGTCGCTGAACATGAATTTCTGTGCCATCAATAATTACTTGAGTTGAAGGAAAATCAGCTTTAAAATTGTTAGGCATGTAATACTTTGTTAACTTTTTACAAAGCAGAATATCTATCTTTTAAAAATATTACTGACGGCTTTTTCAGAAACACCAGAATGTATGCTGAGTTTCAGATCACAAGTATTTTTCCTAAATTTCCATAAAAGTTAGAAATAATTGATTCTTGATAGACAAACCTCCAAAAGTCATGTTACCTGAATATTTCACTAGTGTAAACTTTACGGCCAAGACTGTATAAAACTGTTGAATTTTTTTTATAGTTTTCTAATCCAGCAAAGTGGTGAATGGCTTTTGGATTATCTTTTAAATCTTTAATATTATATCCACTTTTGATATTTGTTTGAGTACATACATCGCATCCACTTAGTTTTTTGTATGTCTGTTCTGAGTCGCTATTTACCACTTTAACTTTACTAGTGTGATTAATATTACTTGCACAATTTTCAATCGATTTATTTTCATGATTGCTATTATCTGATGTAACAATTACTTCATAAATATCAAAATCTACAGAATTATATACACAACAGTTCTCTGGAATATTATCCCCTAAATCGCTGTCTTTAACCTTTAGACGGCCGGGATTTGAGGTGGTATATCGCCCATAGAAAACCGGTAACAAAGGTATCTTATATCACTGATTGATCATAGGGAAAGTGTCGATCAGGGGGTGCGCCAATATATTGGGGTTGCGGTCCGCTCCGGAAAAACATGCATTATAGCCTGTGTTAAAAATTTCAAATTGGAAAAAAAATTATTTTAAATAGTATATAACCTTTTTCCAATTCATAAATACATGTTTTCGATGTATTTTTCGATGCTGAATTCAAATCTGACATCAAAACTACTGTAAATCTAAAAGCAACCCCTATAACAGGGTGAAAACCACCTCCTTTGCCTCGTAAATTGATTTTTTTTATTTAGAAGTGCAGATACACGTTTTCTATGTATTTTTCAATGCTGAATCCAAATCTGACATAAAAATTACTGTAAATTTAAAAACAACCCCTATAACTGGGTGAACCCCCTCCCCCTTGCCTCGAAAATTGATTTTTCTTTATTTAGAAGTGCAGATACACGTTTTCTATGTATTTTTCGATGCTGAATCCAAATCTGACATCAAAATTACTGTAAATTTAAAAACAACCCCTATAACTGGGTGAAACCCCCCCCCCCCCTTGCCTCGTAAATTGATTTTTCTTTATTTAGAAGTGCAGATACACGTTTTCTATGTATTTTTCGATGCTGAATCCAAATCTGACATCATAATTGCTGTAAATCTAAAAACAACCCCTATAACAGGGTGAAAACCACCCCCTTTGCCTCGTAAATTGATTTTTCTTTATTGAGAAGTGCAGATACACGTTTTCTATGTATATTTCGATGCTGAATCCAAATCTGACATCAAAATTACTGTAAATGTAAAAACAACCCTTGTAACAGGATGAAAACCACCCCTTTGCATTTCGTGAACGGCTTGGGACCGACTGCGACAGAGTTATGTTTCTTTTTTTTCTAAATTTATGATTTTTTTTTTAAGTTTTTTATTTATTATTCAAAAAAAATTTATAAATTACGCTAACGATTTTTTGGTGTGATAGATTTCAAAGCACGGTACAATTCATACAGTTTCTTTACATACTCTATACTCGTATATAGATCGGATTCTCTTGTTCTGCATAGTGCATAATTTACATTGACGTGATAACTTATTATCACTATTTTCGGATTGCACTTTACTGGGAAAATGACGACCACTTAGTCGAATATCTGGCGTTAGAGAAGTTGATTCTATTTAAGAACCTAAGTTCAAAATGTCTCTTACTATGTTCAATCGGAAATTAGGAAACGAAATAGCATCCGTAGTTAGCATCTTGAATAACTTATGGGCATTTGCCAACATCAAATCTACTAGATGAAAAAATAATTTTCTATACCATTTCATGCATTTTTTAATCGTTTCTGTCATAGATAATTGTCTATCAATATTATCGATTTTGCCCATATGTTTGATATAATCATAAATACAACTTGGTTTTATAATATCTTCATTAGTTTTGTAGTGTATTTTACCAGTTGCACAATATTCAAGTTCATGAATACTTTTTAGTATGTAAACTTCCTTCTTATCCATCCATTTGATGACCATCCAAACATCATTACGAGCGACTTCTACTTCACCACGATTGAACTTTGAACCAAGAGTAGGCATTCCTTTTCGATTTTCTTTTACTGTTCCACAAATACCAGTGTCTTTATCATGAAGATATTCTGCAAGTTGTGGCGACGTATACCAATTATCAGTAAATAACTCATGACCTACGTTATAGTAAGGTTTCATCAAATGAGCAACAATATCTCCAGAAACGCCTAAATCAAATTTTTCGTAATCGGTATCTGAACCAGCAAACATGATAAAATCTAGCAGAAATCCCATCTCACAGTCAACTAATTCAAACAATTTCATACCAAGTTGATTTCTTTTCAATGGTAAGTATTGTTTGAATTTTAGTCTTCCTTTCCACAAAACTAAACTTTCGTCAATGCAAAGTTTTTTTCCAGCAAAAATAGTATTAGAATTTTTTATTTTAAAATGATTAATTATCGGTTTGATTTTTTTTAAAGGATGATTAGAAATTTCTTCATTATTAAAAAAATGAAGATATCGCAGAATTTGATGGTATCTGTTTCTAGTCAAAATTTCGCTAAAGATTGGAGTATATAGCAGTGGATCCTCACTCCAATAGTTTTTCATTTCTCCTTTTACGACATGACCCATATTTATTGATAAAGCGATAAATTTCCATAATTCATCTTCTGTTACAGGAGTCCACGTTTTCATTTTATTTCGAGGTAGTTAAGGATTTTGTTCTTGAAAAAGGTTGGATTGTTCTATAATAAGATTTACAAGAAACTGATAAAAAAATATTTGAAACATTCCAATGGAGTAATTTTTTGTATCGACACATGAGCATGAATTCGAGCTTTATCAGTAAAATTTTTTACAGATGGATAAAAATAAGGATCAAAGTTTATTTCAGATAAATTTGTATCATATGTGGTATCATTCAAATCGTCATCACATATATCAGTTCTTTCTGTATCATCTTCAGGCTCTGATTCTCCACTACTCCAAGCTTAATTTTCTGTATTCATTGTATTGCAAAAGTAATATATATATATATATATATATATATATATATATATATATATATATATATATATATATATATATGGGACATTCTTAGTCAAAAAAGTCACCCCCTCTGTCCAAAAATCAGAGGCTCAAAAAAATTCATGCCCGGGCTTAAAATTTAGCTTAATATATCTACTTTCCATTACTGAGTGGCTGTTTTGAAAAATTCAAAATGGAGGACTGGTGCAGCTCTAACAATACACCAATATCACCACGGAATATCAGTTAAATGTTCTTAAAACTTGCAGGGGCAAAGAAAAAATTAGTAAAAAGGTTATTTGCATGTATTTTGTCCCGCTGAACACGAATCCACCGATAGTTTTGATCTATGGGGCCACCTTTCGTCCATAACCTCAAAAAATAGTCAAAAAATGCAGTTTACGTGGCTGAGACTCGAAATAGTGGTCAAAAAATTAGGGACAAAGCTTATTCGCATGTATTTTTTTCCGCTGAATACGAATCCACCGTTAGTTGTTGTCTTTGGGTCCACCTTTCGTCCATAACCTCAAAGAACAGTCAAACAATGCAGTTTTACGTGGCTGAGACTCGAAATAGTGGTAAAAAAATTAGGGACAAAGCTTATTCAAATGTATTTTTTTCCGCTGAATACAAATCCATCTTTAGTTTTGGTCTCTGAAACCGCCTTTCATCCATAACCTCAAAGAACAGTCAAATAATGCAGTTTTACGTGGCTGAGACTCGAAATAGTGGTAAAAAAATTAGGGACGAAGCTTATTCGGATTTTTTTTCCCGCTGAATACGAATCCACCGTTAGTTTTGGTCTATGGGGCCACCTTTCGTCCATAACCTCAAAGAACAGTAAAAAAATGCAGTTAAGTGGCTGAGACTAGAAATATTGTACATAAAACGCTCATCATCATTCTTCGTTGGTTTTTAACAGAGGAATACAATGCTGTTCTCGGTTTTAACCTTGATTCAAAAGCTCATTTTCAAGGTCATTTCAAGGACAACTGTTCAAAGACAAGGTCAAAATGTTTAAATTTGACACTATTTCAGCTATTATTTTGACAGGAATGTCATGTTTATGATGGCATTGCGTCCTTCTACAGAAAGCTTTGTGATTGTAAAATTTTCAATTTCATAAAAAAGACGTTATCATCATGTTTTGAGGTTATGGAGTCCGAATCCCGCGTTTTTAGAAAATGTTTGTGTGGGCATATGTGTTTTTAATTTTGCAGTTAGATGTAGGGGCTACTTTTCGAAAAATAAATTGAACACAAAAATCATTATTTAATTAAATACTATGTTCCCAATGGTATTTGTTTAATTGCACCTTTTTCGAAATAGAATGAGATGTTCTTTTCCTAGATTTCATTTGTTTGGATATGATTAGATTTTTTTTTCGCATCATAACCAACATCGAATATATCTTACAGCATAAAATATTGTACGTTAAAAGAAAATATGTACTTTCCTCTATCGTTTTATGCTTTCTTTTTTTCAAATAATCTTCCGAGGATAGTTAAACGACATTCTTTTGTAGTGCATAACTCCTCCTTGAAGTCATTGTTTCTTCAACAGTCCTTCTAAGCATAGTTGAAGGAAATTTCTTCCAGGTGGGTACAGAGTTGCGCAACAGTCCTTTTCAGGATAGTTGTCAAGCTCTCGAATCATTTGTAGTAATCAACTTTTCAACAGTCCTTCTAAGAACAGTTCAAGGAAGTTCCTTCCCGGTCTTGCGCAACAGTCCTTTTAAGGGCAGTTTTAACATCATGTCAAAAAAAATCCGTACAGATAGGTGCATCAATCCTTATAACGATGAAGGCGTACCTAATCATAAGGGTTCAAATTTAAGAACAATATCAAAAGCATTACTGCAGGAGAAGCCTAATTTACCAGTAACTGCCATGGTATGTATATCAGTAGTATGGAATGTAATGATACCTCGGCAGACCAAGGTACTGAGTGTCCATATACTTCCTTAACTACTGAAAAAGATGCTTTATCTACCAGGTTACTTGAATTGGAAGAACTTCTGCGAGGATTAAAAGATAAATTCACAAGTTTGGAAGGTAATGATCCCATGAAGCTCAGAATCCTCACTATTGCACCGGAATCTTGGAGTATAAGACGAATTTCAAAAGAGTTTGATACTTCCCGAACTTTAGCTAAAAGAGCTAAATAATTACGATCAGCAAGTGGTGTTCTGGCCGATGTTACAGCAAGAGCTGGTAAAACTATACCAAATGCTACAATTAGATTAATTAATGATTTCTATAATGACGATACTGTTGGTAGAATGATGCCAGGAGTCAAAGACACGTGTTCAGTTAAAGTTGATGGTGAGCGTATTAAAGTGCAAAAACGGTTATTGTTAATGGATCTCAAAGAACTGCATACATTGTTCAAAAAGACTTACTCAGATCATCTAGTTAGTTTCAGTGTTTTTGAAAAACTCCGACCGCAACATTGTATTTTGGCTGGAGCAAGAGGAACTCACTCAGTATGTGTATGTACGATTCATCAGAACTGTAAATTGATGCTTGATGCAATTAAAATTAACAGCTTAACAAAAGAAACTGAAAATCCAATTCGTGATTATCATGATTGTTTGAAATTAATTGTGTGCAAGACACCTACGCCCGATTGCTACCTAGATCAATGTCATAAATGTACAGATATTTCATTTTTTTCCACGACATTACTTGAAATTTTAAATAGTGCCTTTATCGATCAGGTACAATATAGTGTATGGACAGCAACTGATAGGTCGACTTTGAAAACAGTTACGAGTGAAGTTTCTGACTTTGTAAATGAATTTTGTGACAAGCTACAGACTCTTAAACCGCATTCATTCATAGTGAAACAGCAGTCTCAATTTATTCCGTCAACAAAACAGAATTTAAATAAAGGAGAAGTACTTGTTATGTTCGAATTTTCTGAGAATTATTCATATGTAGTAGTGCAGAAAATGCTTAGTATTTGATCATTCAGAAAAAAAAAGAAAAAAAAATGATTTTTTAAGAACCATTACCAAAATAGTGCAAAATACGAAAAATCTAATAATATCCAAAAATCTTCTAAGAAAAAAATAACTCTTTTAAATCCGGAATAATCTTAATGAAAATAACGCTAACGATGCATTGGCACGTACCTTCTCTAAAATCGTTTATCTTTCCAATATGCATAATACGAGGGTAGTTCAATAAGTCTTTAGAATGACCAACAGATGGCGCGCGAATCGCTCCAAATCATCTGTTTTCAGTCAGCACCACTCCCGACTAGATATATGGTGCAGTCACAGTCCACATCTTCTGCGTTTACGTGTTTTTATAACCAATTGAAAAAAAAATTGCTTGTTAAGAAAAATGGAAAAAAACGAGTTCAGAGCGGTAATTAAACATTTTCATTTAAAGGGTTTAACTCCATATGAGATAAAAAATGAATTGGACTCAGTTCATGGCACATCTGCCCCTGCCTTAGCAACGGTTTATAACTGGGTAAATGAATTTAAGCGTGGTCGTACATCAATAAGTGACGAACCACGTTCAGGAAGGCCCGTAGAAGCAACTACTCCCGAAATCATCAATAAAATCCACGATATGGTGTTGAAGGATAGAAGATTAAAAGTGCGTGAGTTAGCTGAGGCCACAAGGATATCTATAGGTGCAGTTGTTTCAATTCTACATGAAAAATTAGGCATGAAAAAGCTATCGGCAAGATGGGTGCCGCGTTTGCTCTCAGCTGAGAATAAACGCAATAGAGTGGTCGCCTCTGAGGCTCTTTTGGCGCGCATAAGTAGGAATCCTGAAGAATTTTTTCGTCGATTTGTGACTGTGGATGAAACATGGATACACCACTACACTCCTGAGACAAAGGAACAATCCAAACAGTGGATTTCCACAGGCGAACCAGCTCCAAAGAAGGCAAAGACCGTAAAGTCAGCTGGTAAGGTTATGGCTACAGTTTTTTGGGATGCACGTGGAATTATACTTATTGACTACTTGGAAAAGGGTAAAACAATTACTGGTGAGTATTATGCATCATTATTAGAGCAGCTGAAAGAAGAAATTAAAAAAAAACGACCACATTTGGCTAGAAAGAAATTCTCTTTCATCACGACAACGCCCGAGTTCACACATGCTTCGTTTCAATGGCTAAAATTGAAGAACTAAAATTCGAATTGGTCGAACACCCACCGTATTCACCAGATTTAGCCCCCAGTGACTTTTTCTTATTTCCAATCTTGAAAAAATGGCTCGGTGGGCAGAGATTTACGGACAACGGAGACGTCATTGCCTCTGTAAGTGCTTATTTTGAGGAACTTCCGAAAACGCACTTTTCTGAAGGATTAAAAAAACTTAAAAAGCGATTGACCAAGTGTATAGAGCTCCAAGGAGATTATGTTAAAAAAAAAAAAAATTTACCCAAAAAAAATTGTTTTTATACTTTATTCTAAAGACTTATTGAACTACCTTCGTATAATGTTTGAAATATAATATCTGCATGTTTTACACCACTATAAGTAAGATTTACTCAGCTATACTCAACTAAACAATAAAACACACATTCATATGGAGATTTTATAAACACACGATTTTCAAACTCCATAACCTCAAAACATGATTATAACGCAGTTTTTTAAATTGAAAATTTAAATAATTTGACCTTGTCTTTGAACAGTTGTCCTTGAAATGACCTTGAAAATGAGCTTTTGAGTCAAGGTTAAAACCGAGAACAGCATTGTATTCCTCTGTTAAAAACCAACGAAGAATGATGATGAGCTTTTTTGTACACTATTTCCAGTCTCAGCCACGTAAAACTGCATTTTTCTACTGTTCTTTGAGGTTATGGACGAAAGGTGGACCCAGAGACCAAAACTAACGGTGGATTCGTGTTCAGCGGACAAAAATACATGCGAATAAGCTTTGTCCCTAATTTTTTTACCACTATTTCGAGTCTCAGCCACGTAAAACTGCATTGTTTGACTGTTCTTTGAGGTTATGGACGAAAGGTGGACCCAAAGACAACAACTAACGGTGGATTCGTATTCAGCGGAAAAAAATACATGCGAATAAGCTTTGTCCCTAATTTTTTTACCACTATTTCGCGTCTCAGCCACGTAAACTGCATTTTTTGACTATTTTTTGAGGTTATGGACGAAAGGTGGCCCCATAGACCAAAACTATCGGTGGATTCGTGTTCAGCGGGACAAAATACATGCAAATAACCTTTTGACTAATTTTTTCTTTGCCCCTGCAAGTTTTAAGAACATTTAACTGATATTCCGTAGTGATATTGGTGTATTGTTAGAGCTGCACCAGTCCTCCATTTTGAATTTTTCAAAACAGCCACTCAGTAATGGAAAGTAGATATATTAAGCTAAATTTTAAGCCCGGGCATGAATTTTTTTGAGCCTCTGATTTTTGGACAGAGGGGGTGACTTTTTTGACTAAGAATGTCCCATATATATATATATATATATATATATATATATATATATATATATATATATATATATATATATATATATATATATATATATTACTTTTGCAATACAATGAATACAGAAAATTAAGCTTGGAGTAGTGGAGAATCAGAGCCTGAAGATGATACAGAAAGAACTGATATATGTGATGACGATTTGAATGATACCACATATGATACAAATTTATCTGAAATAAACTTTGATCCTTATTTTTATCGTCTATATTATAGACCATTTTACATCAAGTCATTGTTACATTTTTTTCTCAAAAGTGGATAGCTATTCAATTAAAAGTCAAACAATGTTGGCAAAAACTCAAAAAATGAAAATAAAATACATTTTTCGACCTTGCATTGCCCTTGAAATATGACACCTTGAGCTATAACATTTTTTTTATACATTCTGGGTATGAATACTGTTACGGATGTATTCCAGCGGCTGTGCTCGCGGACACAGATGTCCTGTGTCCACGAGATAGCGAGGCGTGAGAAAGTCAATACGCTGAGGTAGTACGCGTTTCGCGCGGTGGCTGCGCCGCGCGCAACAAACGCGTCCTGCGCCAGTTCGGCTTGAGCAGGGCAATCGCGTCCACACCTTCTTTCTCTCACATCAGCCCAATAAAAGAACCATCAACCGAACTCTCGTTTTGCTAATTTTCTCCCCAGTACACCCCAACCGCCAAAGAATTACGTGCACTCTTTCCCCACGTAACATCTGGCATCCCTTGTGTGTTCGCGTGTGTGGCACACGGGTGTACTTTGGGCATTGACTCAGTGACTTTAAGTGATTAAGTTAAAAAGAGAGGACGTGGTAAGCAAGCTCGTATACAATTAAACAAACAGCAATTCGGCCGCCGAGAAACTTTTTCGTAAAGCCCTATCGGCTGTGGTACAGGGGCGAAAGAACGAGAGGCCCACTTTGCTGAAACGCTTAGGCAGGAAACGAGGGGCACACTGAGACCTTTCGATTTTCGACAGGAAGGAAGTTCAAGAACCGGTCGCCGTACTTTTCGAGCTTCAAGAAGAACATGGCTGTGTGTACTCTCGTCGTCATTATTGGATCTCTTCTCCTGTAAGTCGTTGTTTAATAATAAATTTTTGTCCTCCGAAGAGTAAATCGCGCCCGGAAACTTGCATACACACAGTATTATTAGTGCGGCAGATAACCTATTATGCGTCTGAATTCTTTAAATTTTCATAAGTAAAAGCTGAAAGTTTAATTGCTTTATGGTAATCATTTTCTACTAAACGGAAGCATCAAATCATTTTTTGTTGTTGTTGTTGCTAAATTCTTGTTTTTATTACATCAATTGATATATCGTCGGTTATAAATTTAAAATTTTAGCCTTTATACCAAATTGTCGTTCAGAAATTTATTGAGTTTAAGCAGTGACAAAAGCAACTTCACCCGAGCAAGCAAAAGGTCTTTGCGCATCTAACCCCAGATGAGCGCGCGGATTTCATGCGCATACATTTGAGAAAACAGCCGTCGCAGCGGCATAACGCGTGGCCCCTACAGTAATTTCAAACGATAAGTACGTAGCAGCTAAAGCACAGGCATTTTCTCTTAACCCGGCCCAGGAAACAAATTATGTGGCTAATAATTTCCCCACAGTTAGTATAGACATCTTGATACGATAGATAGATAGATAGATAGATTAAGATTTATTTTGCACAAGTAAAAAATATACATCATATATACATGGTTTCGATACATTAAATTAAATTTGTATCCATATCACAGATTCATCGTTAGATTTCATCACGTTGGCACAGTTTATGTCAGCAGTCTTAACTATCACGTCACAATATAGAACCTTAATTAAATAATTACTTAGCAGTATAACACAGTTAATTTTTGTCACAGACCGCACATTTCGTTCGTCGCAGGTTTCAAAAATATGCCTGCGTATTGCCGTATTAAAATTAATTAGAGACGGAAGATGTCTAATAGCGCGGGGGAGCGAATTCCAGAGGTGAGCACCTTGGGCTCTGAAGGAGTGCAGGCCAACATCAGTACGCGACCCTGGAATTTTTATTTCCTTGGGATTCCTACCTGAATTTCTAGACTGATTTGATTCAAAAAGGGCCGCCAGGTACGGAGGCTGTCCCATGACAACTGCTTTATAAAGCATTACCGCCGCAAAATACTCCCTTCTTATCTCCACACATAACCAGCCCAGTTTCCTCCTGTAGGGAGAGACATGCTCATCCTTTCTAACACCACATATATATCTCACACAGGAGTTTTGCAACCTTTGAAGTCTGGTCTGTAGCTAACCTGATACGTCGAGGTATACAATAGAGCAATAATCTAAGTGAGAGACAACAAGAGCACCTGCGAGCTGTTTGCGTAACGCTTCGGTGGTGCGGGATCTAACATATTGGAGTCCATATAATGCATCCACTTAGGGTTTCCATGTTAATTTAGAATCCATAATAACACCGAGGTTAGTTACAGTATCGGCAAAGGGAATAAAAACGTTATTCTGCCCCTCAATGCCTGGAAGGTGCAATTCTTGCAATTTATTAATATTGTAATCCGACCCAAAAATTATAGCTTTAGTCTTCCCGACATTAAGGTGAAGGGCATTCTCAGAAGCCCAAGCCGACACTGCTCGCGCCACTGCTGACAGGCGATCAATGCCTATCTGAAGATCGTCTCTCGCAACCTACGTATAGGTTTGTAAATCATCAGCATAAAGCAAATGCTCGACACCATCCGATAATTCACCCTGGGGATTTTTGAGAGCAGCTAGTATGTCTCCAAGATCATTAATATAAAGGCTGAACAGAAGGGGCCCAAGAACCGAGCCCTGTGAAACGCCAAGATTGGTTGTGCACCAATGAGATTCCCCATTAGATTTTGTAACCACTCGCTGGTTACGACCTGTAATATATGACTTGATCCACAGAACTATGGACCTAGAAAACCCCATTCTGATCAGCTTACGAAGTAATTTAGAGGGCGAAATAGTGTCGAATGCCTTACGTAAGCAGCTGTTTCTTGCTATTAATACCATCACGAATCTCCTCTGACGGACTCAGTAGTGCTGTTTGCGTAGTATGATATTGTCGAAAGCCAGTTTGACGTGGATCAAGAATTTTCTTGGATGAAATGAACTCTGAAATCTGCTCATGGACGATCTTTTCCAAGACCTTGGAGAGAAAACTCAACAGGGCTATTGGACGGAAGTCCGAGACAGCAGATGGAATTGCCGTCTTCTTTAGAGGCACCAAATGAGCCTTCTTCCAGGTCCCGGGAAAAAGCCCACTAGACAGAGAAGAGTTGAAAATCTTAGCCAAATGATGGCCTAAAACCGGAAGAGACTTTGCGATGACATTCTGGGGTATTTCGTCTTCGTCCTTTGCCTGTGACGAGAAATGAGCAACGGCCAGAACAACGTCCGAGAAGGTAACTTCACGAGAAGTGAAGCCATCATTGCTGGCTGTCGATAAAATGTTATCTAGATTTTCGTCATGCTCCGTTTGAGAGAGAGAGAGAGAGAGAGAGAGAGAGAGAGAGAGAGAGAGAGAGAGAGAGAGAGAGAGAGAGAGAGACCTCAGCAAAGTAGATGTTTAATTCATCCGGAGTGAAACCATGCAGCTCCTCTTTAGCCTTTGGTAACAGTCCAAGGTGCTGAAGTTCTTTCCAGATATTTTTGTTATTATCCAGAGCATCAAAAATTCTGCTCTGAATAAAAGCCTCTCGCATTTCAACTGTGCGCTGTTCTTCTTGAGCTGCAAGAGACTGGGACTCCTGCCACAACTTATTGTCCCGATTCCGTTTGTAGCGCCGTCGAACGGCATCACGGTGATTATAGAGTTCTTTTAGCTCGACATCCACCCAAGGCGGGAGACATTTCTTCTTCAGTGTAAACTGTTTCAGAGGGGCAAGTTCGTCGATGATCGCCAAGATGTTGTGGCTAAGATGTTCTAACTTACTATCAACATTCTTATCTGGGCAACTGATGGGCGACCAATCACAAGCAGTAAGGAGGGATAGAAGTTCCTCCTGCTAACCTCATCGCGATCGACGCAAGCCGAATCGACGCCCTTTATTGAGTTCTTAGAAAGAGACAGACAATACCAATTTGATCGCGGTATGGCTCAGCAGCAGGTCGCCGAAGCACACAGTTTCGACGCAGATCTAGGTAGAATAAAAAACGCGACTACGACCACGCAAACTCCGGTCACCCCAGCACAAGTATAGCTAGATAGATTAATGAAAGCATCCCAAATCCAACATGAATCACAATCGAACACGCCACACATAATTTGGGATAATAGCGTCACGCAACAGATATATACACCACAGGGTTCTCCCGCAGTAAACACCGAAGCACAGAAACCCGATGCACACATTACCATGCCTCATAATCCGTCGGAACAAGTTATGCAGCTAGCAGCCCCAATTTCTAGCATTTTGGGTAATATCGGGTTGAGCGCGGTAACTTGCGGCTCTTTTCAAGAAAAACAAATCGAGGTCTTCCAGTAGGAATGGAATTCTCAGCACTGCTCTGCCTTCTCTCAGTAAAGATGATATCATTAGTGTTAGGCAAGTTGCTCACCCTACGATGAGAGGCAGATCCTCCACAGTAGATTCCAAGGGCACCAGTATTGCGCTATCTACAAAAGCAAACATACCGCCGCCTTTAATTGTCCGTCTCTTGCGCATAACCAAACGGAATGCAGTGATGCGTGCGAAGGTGGTCATTACGCACTTCAACACCAGCGATATCGACCCTTCTAGGTTAGGCGAGAAAATAACCAAGAATCTCAGTCACATGAATATTTATATTAATGAAGCTTTACGCAAAGACACTTATACAGATTTCAAAAGTTTAAAAGTTATTGCTAAGAATCTTGGTTGCAAATTCGTGTGGTGTAGACGCGCCAGGTTTCTCACGCGACGCGATGAGGGCATGCGAGATCACTCGTTCGATTCTGCTTCTGACCTTCGCACAATAGCTGTCTCCTACAATATCAATAGTACCAAAAACAGTAATAACAGTATTAATGATAATATTAAAAAAGCTAGATATATACAATATTCACATAACAGAGACACGAGCAGCCATACCGAAAACAACAAATGTGATAACATAAGCAACCTATTCTTCCAGAAAAATATTGACTAGATACAGCAAAAGCTCGTGAAACGGACGAGGCAGTGAATACGAGAGCGGGCTTTTTCAATGCAAATTCGATTAGGCATTGCATTGCAACAAATCTGTCAACTTCTTAGCGCAAAATCCTACCATCTATTCGGTGTGGCCGAAACGTGGCTGGATTTTGAGAAAGAAGGCAACGATCCCGTTCAAATCAAAGGATACTCACTTGTGCGACAGAATAGAAACGTAAATGAAGGGGGGTAGCACTGGAATATAGGGTCAAAGTACTAGCTACATCAAATACAAGTGGACCGGGCGAACTCATAAAACCTAGCTATCCAAGTAAACCTGAAAAACCTAGCAAACCTGAAAAATCTAGCAAACCTGAAAAACCTAGCAAACCTGAAAAACCTAGCAAACCTGAAAAACCTAAAAAAAACTAGTACATCATGTGTGAAATACGGCATCGAGATTAGGAGCCTATATTTGTCGCGGTTGTTCACAGATGTCCCGCCATTGCCTTTCTCAAGTATTCGAATCTTGTCGACAAGTTGAGAGAATTTTGTGACTTATATAGTCACAAAATTATAATGGGAGATTTGAATGCGGATCTGTTGACAGACAGTGATGATGCGAAGTTTGTTCGCAAACTTGCAGCTGAACTGACACTTCAGATTGTTCAGCACTAAGCGACCCATCACATCGACACTTCGTACACATGGATTGACACTATACTTGTTGACAGTAACGACATCGTAACGCATCACGAGAACTACGAACCTACCTGGTTCAGCAAACACAACATCCTTGATGTAGCCATAAAAGTGCGGGCACCCATCCGTGTTGACGATCCATTCACATATAGGGATTATAAAAAAATAGAACCGGAAGAACTACAATCCCTTTTGTTGGAATATAGTTGGTATGCCCTGGAGGAATGTTACGTCAACCTTGACACAGCGCTGGACTGCCTTAACTCTAACTTACTGGATGCAATTAACACCTCGGCACCATTAAAGCGAGTCAAGCCTCGCAAGGGCAGTCCACTCTGGATTGATGTTCAAAATTGCACAGCTAAACAAAAAACGTGACGCAACTTACAGACGGTACAAAGTGACTGGCGATGCACGATACCACAACGAGTTTCTAGAGTTGCAGAGTGAATCCTTAACCAAAACAGAACAAGCTCGCATCGCCTATTATCAAAGTAGACTGCTGGGTAAGCAGCAGAGCGATGTTTGGAAGGAATTGCGCAACCTAGGACTCCTTCCTAAATATAGAGGAGGGTTGCATGGATTCACGACGGAGGAACTCAATACTCATTTCGCGGGAGTATATATTTCAAATGAACAAAATCCCGTTAAGATTGAAAATCTGGTTGCATCCGCGAGCGATGATGGTTTTAAATTAAATCCAGTCAGCGCCGCGGATGTCGTGCTCGCGGTCGCGCACTTTTCCTCTCAAGCGAGAGGCGAAGATGGTATCCCGCAGAGTGTAGTTGCGAGTGTATTCCCAGACCTCTGGAAGAGAGCACGAGTGGTGCCACTGAACAAGTGTACTGCACCATCGTCAGCGTCGGACTTTCGTCCAATAGCACTGCTGTGCTTTCTTTCAAGAATTTTGGAAAAAATGGTTGCATGACCAGATAATGGCGTACTTGACCAATATGAAACAGCTCGACCCTATGCAGTCCGGCTACAAGCAAAATAATTTAGTAAGGACAGGAATTAACAACAGATTATTAACACTACTTTTACTGTTCGACTACAGCAAGGTTGTCGACACTATCTCGCCAGCCAAGCTTTTAGCAAAGCTGCGAGCTCTGGGGTTCTCCAGGGGTCTGTGTTGGGACCCTTGCAGTTCTGTCTTTACATAAACGACATCAAAGAGCTTTTCGTCGATCTGACGATAATGACGACGCAAGACGCATCAAACATCTACGTTACGCAGACGATCTACAGATTTATATTCAAATAGAACCTGAAAACATCGCGGATGGTGTGGAGATTTTATCCCGTTCTGCGCGAGCGATTGCTAATTGGGCCGAGGGCGTTGCCCTCAGACTGAATAAGACCAAGACTAAAGCTATTGTTTTCGGTTCATGTAGATACATCAATATTCTTGAGTTACAAGGTATGCAGGAAATCAGGGAGATGGCGTCTTCGTCCCATTTTCGCAAACCGTTACGAATCTGGGTGGTATTCTCGATTCTAAGCTCATGTGGAAGCCACACGTGGACATGGTCGCAGAAAAGATTAATAGAGTATTGTACTACTAGTTTTTCCGCATCTTGACTATTGTTCTGTAGTTTACCTTGATTCGTCAATAGAATTACGTAGCCGAATACAGAGACTCCAAAATTCATGTATTCGATATGTACTGGGTACTAAGAAATATGAGCATATCACCCCTTACAGGGAAAGATTAGGATGGACAAGAATAGACTAGAGAAACGCGGTTTTCGTGGCGATCACCGTCTACAAAATAATTAAAATCAAAGATCCAGTTTACTTAAGATTTCTTTTTAAGAAGAATGAGTCTAAGCGCCCTGTAAGACGTGAGGTAAAAGAATTCTCTGTTACACACATGCGCACTGAGACAGGATCTCTCCAAGTACAAGGTGCGCATTGGTGGAACTCACTCCTTTTTGTCATTCGTACTCTACCATCATTAATGGCTTTTAAGGCGGCGGTTAAAAAATACTTTGCAAACTTGGATTCATGTTGTCAGCCTTATTTATTTATTTATTCTAACCTATTTATTCATCGATTTATGTAATTTAAGTAAAGTTAGAAATTGTTAAATGTATGTATTTAATTTTAATTGTATGAATGATGGATTTAATGACAAGATTAATAGTTTTGTTTACATTTCTGACGACAGAGTGCAATACTTTATGTTGATCTGACTTCGAGTACGTGCAACCTTATTTTATGTCTATTAACGATGTGATATTTTCATAGAAATTATATGTAATATTATTTTATACTAAGAATTAAATGTAAACCATGTTTTGTAATATTTACAAATAAATATTCTATCTATCTCTCTCACTCAATTTTATTCACGCACCGAATGCAACACGACGCGAAAATTCCTCAAGCACATATAAATATATCCCGGCTATTAAATATTACCTTGCCTTCTAACTCATTCCATCTTTTCTATGTCTATCTCTCTCTCTCCCTCGTCCGTTCACTCCCAGTCTTCAACGCTCGTTTTCGTCATCGATGCCGCTCGATCGCCCGAAAATGTTGCTGCTACTCGTTCGTCTCGTCGTCGATGCCGTTCGATCGCCCGAATCTGCCGCTGCTGCTCGTTCGTCTCGTTGTCGATACAGCCGCTGTCGCCCGATCGCCCTAAACTGCCACTGTTGCTCGACCGCCTCGAAACCGCCGCCGCCGCTCATCTCCGTCGTTGCTGACACTATCGTACCGACCTTTCGATGTTGCCGCCGCTCATCTTCGCCTCGTCGTTAATGCCGCCGCTGTCGCACGATCGCCTGTACCGACGCTGCCGCTATCGTTCCGACCTTACCGGTGTTCGTCTCGACTTTGTCGCCGCTCGTGCACCAGCTCTCCGTGCACCAAGATGGCCGACATGGGCTGGCCACGTTGTCTTACTTTTCTCCCGTCATAATTTTCCCCACGGTGACACTAAACTAATTCCATTTTGCACATACAACTTACAAACTAAACCGAAAATCACACAATTACACAAAATTTACGAACGTCTTTTCAACACAAAGAACCAGCGAAAAGTGACGAGCGGAAAACATCTGCCGTCATTGCTCCCTCTCCCTCTCGCGTTCAACTCTTTTCGATCGGTCGAATCGAGTCTCGCCGTGACATTCAGTTTTTTTCTAAATTGCGGTATTACATTAGTTTCCACGCTCTTAAATTAAACTCTTCTTTCTCTTTCTGACTTCTTTTGCTCTTTTGCGCTCCAATAAACTCCTCTCAGCACATCACCATGACGTTTTACCGTGAAACAAACAAGTAAAATCCCGAACTATGATTATTTCGAATCATTAATATTCTGTATGCGTTGTGGCAGTGATATTGATGTAAATTCAAAACCTATTTCTTTATTTTACTTACTCTTTTAACACGTATACATATATAACCTCAAAATAAAACGTTTATAATTTATAGATTAACTACATTTATTGGGACGCCGAAAACGGCCTTACAAAATAAATTTTTTTTTTAATCAGAAAATTATTTCTTATTATTACAAAAGTGCTGTTTTCCTCCTTTTCTGGTTTTCCAATGTTCAGCAAGTCTTATGCGCATAGGAATACGATGAATCAATCTGAAACTTTGAGGATATTTTATTTGACTTATTTTCATCACAACCACAGACTTCGATTTGTAAAGAAATATTTATTAAGAAAGTATTGCCCATGAATAGAGTTAAAAATGTAGGGTTTTCAGGTTATTTTAACAATAAAAAATAATGTTTTTAAAAATTTGGATTTCATAGGTATGTGTGATACAGATATTAGAAATTGCATAATTTTTGTCAAATACTATACCTGCATCCCCATGTGCAAGGACAGTTCGGAGAAATCATCAATTTTCATTGAAAATTGCTAATTTTTCGTACATAACTAACGGTATACTAAAAATTGATGAAAATATGAAATATGAATGAAATTTATGATATTGTATATAATTTATTCAGTTTTTCGATGGTACTATAAGTATACTAACTAATTATATTTATGTTTTTAGGAAACAGAAGAGATTCTTTCTGATACGCTAAATGTTGAAGTATTTCGACAGACCGTTGCTAGTAATGTTTTGGTTGGTTCATATTCTGTTTTGTCTAACCAAGGTGGCCTTGTACATCCGAAAACATCAATACAAGATCAAGACGAGCTTTCTTCACTTTTGCAGGTTCCATTAGTAGTAAGTATTTAACAAAAGTCTGCAAAATAATTATAGCTTTGTTAAATAAATTATCAAGTATCATTATCATAATGTACCAATTTATCGTAACATATGAGTTGTTCGCTCAAAGAACAGCTCAATCCAAATTTGGCTATTTTGAGAAAAAACGATTTTAAGATTCAGCATTCTATTATATGTTGTAAAGTGTAACTATTCGAAACTCTTCGCATTTGTTTCAAAGATATACTGTTCAGTAACAATTTTAGACCGTAAAAACTTTAATATACATATTGTAACAATTTTTAGTTATATTATTTATACCAAATTACTTATGTCATTTCTCCAGCAAACTACTAAAAAATGCTTTATAATCATTAAAACGTGAGAAAGAATATGGTAATAATAATACTTTAAACGTTTATTATTATTTTGGGATATAATAGATGAAAAAAAGGAATTTTTGCGTGGTCTTCAAGTAAGTATGTCAAATTCCAAGAGTATTTAGGGTATCAATAAATAATATAAACTTTAAAACATAAATAGTATATCGTCTTTTAAGCCAGTTTATTCAATAGACTCTATTAAGAAAATAGTAGTAGTAATATGAAAAATGATAAGTAAAATGTGATCTTAGTAAATTAAAGATAATTAAGCTATTGGTTTTCACTGTCGGATTCCGAGTTTGAGTCGTTGTTTGATACATTTTTGTGTGTGTCAAATATATGGTTAAAAATTGATTACTGGTAGGTTTAAGAAAACGCATTAAGAATAAGAGATTCTTTTTCTTCTAAATCATCTTTACTCGGAATAGTAGCATTATCTTTCAAATATTTAAAAGTAATACCGCTGCCATTATATTCCTTGTAAGCAACTGTAGCTTAGGTTGGCTTAAAAATCAATTTAACATACTTTTGTGTAGCAAAAATAGTACCTTTTAATTTAGGAACTTTTAAGAAAGTGGATCTAGTGCAGTATCCAATAAAGACGCAGCCATTTTGGCCTTAAACGAACTTGGATTAACTCTTGCTCTTTTTATGATTTCAAGATATTCGCTCGCCATTTCAACAACCTCACATCTTTTCAATATTGTTTCATAACAGCCAAAATTTTTGTCGCATTGTCAATAACTGTCACCTCTGATAAGAAAAAGATGCGTAATAGTTACGTTGAAAGTTACTGATAGTCAAGAATACAATCGCACTACAGTTTTATTTTTATTCTGTCCTCCGCATGAATCCGACAAAAATATAATTTTTTGCATGTTTGGATATTATTTCAAGTTTTACAATCGGAATCGTATAAAAAACTGCACACACAGTTGGTATTTTAACTACCTGGAAATTCTACAAAACAATAAAAGATTTAGTTGTCGCTTATAATATTGTGAATTAACGTTTAATTTTGGAAGAGCCAAATTTTTTGCGTAGTCAAATTAAAAAACTAAAGTCTTATTACTTGCTTAAGCAAACACATACATTCATACAGATATTTTCTAAAAATAGTGTATTATGATTCGTAATATCAAAATATATTTCTATAATGATTTTAGCATAAGGTTTTTTTTTAACACGACAAAGATTCCTGTATGAGAAAGCAAAAAGCTTAAATACTGATATTATCTATAACAAAAATTGTTCAGCAAATCCAAAATTTTCATACGAAGTGCAGATTATTACTTAGACCACCTGAAAGGAAAAGTGTTGATATTTGTTTACAGACATAGAATATCAGGAAAATAGACATCGATTTCCTTCACGTTCAAAAAACCAGAATAGCTATTGGAGGAATAGATTTTCGATCTACAATTATCCTTTACAAATAACAAGGAAAGAAAGTGTTTCTTTAAGGTAAAAAGTTGAAAAAGTTATAATTTTTGAAACCAGTTTATTCAAAGTTATGCAGGATAATGCGTTAATATTTAACAAAAATAAGCATTTTTGCAAATGCTCCTTGCGACCGTAACTTTCTCGAACTAATTTTAAAAAATATTCTGAATTATACAGCTATAATAAAGAAAAATTTCGGACCCCATTTTTTTAACTCACTTTTCACCAATATAAATATAAATGAAAAAGATTTTTAATAACTGCTAAAAAATGATTTAAAACCCTGTTTTTTAATTAGTAAGCTTCCTTAAATCATATTATTTATATAAAAATGAACAAAACGTTTCAAATTTTTCAACGAAATACCTTTAGGAATGTATCCTCAAAGTTTCAGATGAATTTATCATCATCTGTGACGCAAGTGGTAATTTGAATATTAATATATGAATTACAAGTTAACAATACTTTTATAATGAAAAATCAGAATTTTATTTTTATTCTATGGTAAAATAGTAAATTGTGCAACTAGGGGAAAAAATGGGCTTTTTCTATGTGATGATTGAGCCGAGTGGAAGTCGAGGGCGCCTTCGGCGTAGAGACGTACACTAGTCCTCAAATCATCAGCCGAGTCTGAAAAAGCCCTTTTCACCCGTTGTGTATTTTGAGTTTGCGCAACACACTTAGAAATGAAAAATAAAAATGAAATTTTTTGAAAATTTCTAATGCGCACATAACAGCGTGAAGTTGGTCGCTAGTCGCGCATGCGCACTAGCGATAAACTTGAAGAGGTGCGAATGTTCAAATTGAACTTGCGTATAAAAATTTCGAAAACAAGTAATAAATTAATCCATTTGTACCCTCCAACCAGGATAACAATCAGCTCATTTCTGCCCTGTAGCCAGGGTAACAATGAGCTCATTTCTACTCTGGTTACACGCGAGAAATTACTTTTCTCACCACTTCTTACAAACACGCTCGAAATGTGTAATTTTCTCTCCCAGTTTCAGGCATAAAAAAGCGCCCATTTCATGCCCGCGTTGAGAAAAATATTTTTTTTTTCATTAAACAACTCTTTTTTAAGTAATAAAGATATTTAATATTGTTAAAAGAAGATTTTTCATTGTTTAAATATTATTATAATGCAATGCCAAAAATATCGTTTTTTTCATGAAAATCGGTATAACGTTACCTTAAAGGAACTACACGATGTCTTCTTCACATGTGATAAATTTAAAATTCTGCAAATAAAATTTCCGATCTTGTAAGGGTGGCCTAAGCTATTTTTGACCGCATAGAGGCCACGAAAATTAAAAAAATTGTTCAAATATGAATTTCTTTATCGTAATAAACTTTTAAATTGCTGTATTTCTTTCATATTAATAGCTCAAAAAGGTGTGTTTTTGTCATTTGTTGCTGTCAAAAAATAAATTACAAAAAATTCTAAGCTTATGATCATAAATTGCATTATCGATTTAAAAATATCGTAAAATAGAAGAATCGTTATAAAACAAAAACGAATCGAGGAATCTTTATTTTTTTCTGATTTCAATTTGGTAAGTCCCTCTGAAATGGTTCAAGAAACAAAATGAGACCTTCAAAATTCACATCAGACAATAAATAAAAAAAAGTCTCCACTGTATTGTCGAATCTCTCTTTAGTTGACGATAACTATTTTTGCATAAAGTAATATTGGTAAACAAAATTTGTATTTATAAAAGTATACCTTGTTTTATAATATATTGACTTCCATATCACTATAAATGATTAAATTGTACTAAAAATGTTTTTATTTTAAGGTAAACATGACGATAGAACATCCTTAATAAAAAATGACGTTTTCCTATATAACAAAAGCTTATCAAAAAATTCGTGTCGGAGAAAATAGGTAATTTTATGGTCTTTCAAATACAAAGTGAGTACAACGCCCGCAGGTAAAATTGCTAATTGCTGCAGAATGCATTCTCAAAGAGAGATCCTGATAAATCGAGTTTGAGAATTTAATAACGGAAATTTGTATTAAATAAAGTAAAGCTAAAATTATCTCATTAGACACAGGCGTTTAAGTATTGTCATTCTAAGATAATCTTAAAACTTAATTAAAATAATTTTCTTCACATCTCTACACGGAAATTTCTTATAGTTGTTTTTTTGTTTAATATTGTTCATTAAAAATCTTTAACAGTATATTTTATTGTTGAGGTCTATCGCAATAAAAAATGAATTCTAAATTTACTAAAATTACCAATTTTCGAAAAATATGTATTCAAATTTCAATTTTATTTCTTCCACTAAAATAGCGTTCAATTAATTGCTACATATATAAATTGTAAGAAAATTATGCCTATTTTAAGAAAACTTACATATTTTCAATACATTTGACGTATAAAGACACAAAATTTTTTTAAATTATTTTAAAAAATTTTGTAAATCTAATGAGTGTTTTTTTTTTTCATAAAAAAAGCTTTATAATAATTGCTAGATATATCAATTAAAAGAAAATTACGTATTCTTTATGAAAACATACATATTTTTAACATACGTAACATATAAAAATACGAGAATATGTTTTAGATTTTTGAAAAGTTTTTTAAGTTACTATTTTTTATAAAAAATGTACTTTTTATTATCCAGTCAGCTCTAAAATCTAATCAGTTCTAAGTTGAGCAATATCTAAAATGTCTGTAATAAAATTATTACTCCCGAACAATTTATCGGAGTAATCAGTTTACAATCATTCACTTTTCTTGTAATATTAAACCAATCCTTCTAAAGTAAATTTTAGGCTGCATACAAGGACACATATTATGCAATAAGAAAGTTGAGAATATATACTGTAGAAGATTTTATTGACTATCTCGCGGAGTATTTTATAAACCCTAATATTTTTGGTATTTTTTCTACAGTTATAGAACAAAGTCGCAGGTATCAAAATGAATATCTAAGTGACTATTATTGCAGACTCGACAAAATTGCCAATGACGCCACATTTTGTTTAGAAAATTTTCCCAGTCTTCATGTAAAAATTCTATTATATGAACTAAATATTCTTGCGCACGTCACTTTCGTAAAATAACTTCCCGATTATATTTATCATGGTATTTCCCAATCTGCACCAGAAACTCTGTAGAATGCTTATTATGTAGCCACTAATTTTATAATTTTACCCTATGTATATAAATATATTACAAACCACCCTGATTGCTGTCAAAACGACTAAAGTACACCCTCCGCAGAATACGATACTCACATTCAACATAATAAACCTCGGTGGTTCAAACAGTGTCGAAGAAATATAAGAACGAACATGTAGAAATTTTTGTAGACCGTTTGGATTAACTCTACGGTCTAATATGCAGCGAGAAACGATAATTTTTGTCGTTTTCGAATTTTCCTGTATTTCATTTCAATGGTGATACAGATGGAAAAATGAGTAGAGGGGTCGGGGGTTCTAACGCTGTTAGAAATTTGTTTTGAATACTGTGTAGTAACATATCAAATTATACGGAAAACAAATTTTGGGTCAAACCCATAAGACGTACGTCCACTATAGGGACTATATTATTAGGTTTATAGGGTATATATGGCATGCAGATGCTCTATATTTCTTATAGAGCCTCTGTTCGTGTTAGGGCGAGTGCCTAAAAAGTTTCACATGGAAGCTGAATTGACTCACTTTTGAAAATTAAGGCTGCTGGACAGTCCACGGCCAACGCAAAACTGAAATGGCATAGCCGGAATATTGCTATGTAAATATAAATATGAGATACACAAATCATTTCTTGCTTGAAATATTTATCACAATTTAAAGGGAGCATACAATTAAATTTTATTCCAAAGTGAACATTAGATGTAAGAATTTTAATGCTTAATGTCATTGAATTCCAGTTCCGATTTTAAACCCCTACTGTCCCACGAAGCATTTTTTCCAGAAATAAACATCATCCTAACCTCACTTTCGATCACTAATAATCAAAATTTTATTAAAACCAAGGAAATTTAGCATAAGATTGCACGAAAAAATTACTATCAAATATATTTTCATACAAAGAAAAGCTTTTTGCACAAAAGTTTTACAAAAAATTGCTTTGATGTAATATCAGTTTGAAATTATACCGAAAAAATATACTCCCTGCGACATTTGGGGGATAGAATCGGAACCGAAACGGTCGATTTCCCGGAAATGCTCTGATTGGTCGGCCATTCCGGTTTTGTTATTCCGGTTTTGTGTAGGCCATGGCACAGCAGCCTCACTATACCCTGTTTTTCATTTATTTATTACTACGTTTGTAGGCTTCAAACCCTTATTTACAAGCAGTCAAATTATTTTTTACTTTTTAGGCACTCGCCCTATATACGTACAGAGGCTCCACATGCAATATAGACCCTCTGTATGCCATATACACCCTATATACATATCTCTCACAATTCCAAATACACGTGTCGAAGGCTAAAATCAAACTGACGCCAAGCGAGGTACGAGGGTAGTTCAATAAGTCTTTAGAATGACGAACAGATGGCGCGCGAATCGCTCCAAATCATCTGTTTTCAGTCAGCACCACTCCCGACTAGATATATGGTGCAGTCACAGTCCACATCTTCTGAGTTTACGTGTTTTTATAACCAATTGAAAAAAAAATTGCTTGTTAAGAAAAATGGAAAAAAACGAGTTCAGAGCGGTAATTAAACATTTTCATTTAAAGGGTTTAACTCCATATGAGATAAAAAATGAATTGGACTCAGTTCATGGCACATCTGCCCCTGCCTTAGCAACGGTTTATAACTGGGTAAATGAATTTAAGCGTGGTCGTACATCAATAAGTGACGAACCACGTTCAGGAAGGCCCGTAGAAGCAACTACTCCCGAAATCATCAATAAAATCCACGATATGGTGTTGAAGGATAGAAGATTAAAAGTGCGTGAGTTAGCTGAGGCCACAAGGATATCTATAGGTGCAGTTGTTTCAATTCTACATGAAAAATTAGGCATGAAAAAGCTATCGGCAAGATGGGTGCCGCGTTTGCTCTCAGCTGAGAATAAACGCAATAGAGTGGTCGCCTCTGAGGCTCTTTTGACGCGCATAAGTCGGAATCCTGAGGAATTTTTTCGTCGATTTGTGACTGTGGATGAAACATGGATACACCACTACACTCCTGAGACAAAGGAACAATCCAAACAGTGGATTTCCACAGGCGAACCAGCTCCAAAGAAGGCAAAGACCGTAAAGTCAGCTGGTAAGGTTATGGCTACAGTTTTTTGGGATGCACGTGGAATTATACTTATTGACTACTTGGAAAAGGGTAAAACAATTACTGGTGAGTATTATGCATCATTATTAGAGCAGCTGAAAGAAGAAATTAAAAAAAAACGACCACATTTGGCTAGAAAGAAATTCTCTTTCATCACGACAACGCCCGAGTTCACACATGCTTCGTTTCAATGGCTAAAATTGAAGAACTAAAATTCGAATTGGTCGAACACCCACCGTATTCACCAGATTTAGCCCCCAGTGACTTTTTCTTATTTCCAATCTTGAAAAAATGGCTCGGTGGGCAGAGATTTACGGACAACGGAGACGTCATTGCCTCTGTAAGTGCTTATTTTGAGGAACTTCCGAAAACGCACTTTTCTGAAGGATTAAAAAAACTTAAAAAGCGATTGACCAAGTGTATAGAGCTCCAAGGAGATTATGTTGAAAAATAAAAAAAAATTTACCCAAAAAAAATTGTTTTTATACTTTATTCTAAAGACTTATTGAACTACCCTCGTAAAGCGTCACTCTACCTGAATATAGTCAAAATGATGGTGACGCTTCTAATACCTTCTGAACAAATGCCCTATACCAAGCATTTGAAAACAAAAAGACCTGGACAGGACCCCACTCTATCCCCAATCCTCCTAATATTCCGTTATACGAAGGTATTGGGCGTGGTAAGTGAATAAGTGACTACTTGAACAAGCTATCTGTGTTACCTGCTGTGCGCCCGAGCGCTGATCCGATGGGCGTTCGGTTTTAGGCTCATAAAATCGGGACGAATAGGAATTTCGTTTTGAAATTTGACAGCGTATTCTTGAATAGATACAGTAACAATTTATGTTACTATTAAGTTTAATAAAAAAATCCGATTTTTTGAACCTCCTAATATAGTTTCCTCCCTTAAGTTTATTCTTGTAAATCTGGCGGGTGTCTTATGCGAATCGCACAGCGTTCCGCTTTTAGCGATGTTTTAATTAATACTCTGACAAAGGCTCTAGCCGATTAACAATGTTAAATTAGCCTTCGCGGTATCGGAACTTTTGAGTATCTTTTCTCGATTTTTATTACAAAAGTATAACTTTTAAGATTTTCTTTGCCCCCCCCCCCTCTCCACAACCCCTAATGAGCTAGTCTTAAAATGTGTATTTTACTCTTTTATTTTGTTCACGCCATTTCTCGCGCTCGAATTATATTTAAAAGCGGCTAAGCGTGGACAGAGTACTTCGTTTCTTTCCCCGCACGTGGCGACCGTGAATTTTACTTTTAATTTAGAATAGTTAGTTAGGATTTTATATATGTTTTGTTGAGTTTTAACAGTTGAATAATTAGTGCTTGAATATTAATTCAAGTTAAATTGTGGTGTTTTTCATTATCCCATAATTTCGATCTCTTCGATCCAGCTCCGCTTACATGTGCGACGCTTGATGCTGGCTCGTGATTTTAATTAATAAATTACAAGGTGTCCTTGGATCACAAATATGAGTGATCCAAGTAGTTCTGAAAAGCGTGCACATAATTATTGGTCCTTCGAGCCGGATTTAATCGGAGATACTTAGTGGAAAAAAGTGAATTACACCATAACTCAACAAAATTGTTAAATTGATCATACATCAATTTAACAACAAAATCACTTAGTACCGTTTAATTACTCGCTGAGTCGGACAGTATTTTTGCGAAAGACTGTCGTTTACTCGCGAAAACGGACAAAATCTCAGAGCAGTGGTAAGTGAGTGCGAGAGAAGTTAAGTACTGCAACTTAAAAGTGCAGTTGAAAGTTGCATAATATAAATTTGGCCAAAAATCAACGCCAATCAGGTCTGGAGAGAAATTTGCGCAGTAGAGCAAGCGAGAGAGAGAAAGCGAGAGAGAGAGAGAGAGCAAGAAAGAGAGAGGGATAGAGAGAGAGAGAGAAGATGCAGAGAGAGAGAGAGAGAGAGAAGACGCGGAGAGAGGGAGAGAGAGAGAAAGAGTACATCTGGACTGTTCCCTTCCCGTTTCCGTCTACATGTTCTCCGGTGAGGCTGACTCTCAGCTCAGCGCACGTACGCACGCTCTGGGCTTGCGTAAATCTACAGCCTACTGCCAGTCACCTACTACACTCTGTTTTGCTGCTACCCTTAAATACGCTGGTTGACCAACATCAAGGTGAAATATTTAAGTTTTATAAATAGAAGGGAGAATTTAGTTTGAACTGCATACTTTCTTAGCATACATTTTTGTTGTTGTTTAGTGGTGACTTGGGTGGCGTCTGTAGAGTTTTACGGTTAATTTTGTTTATCGTTTTTACTGTTCTTTCCTTACTTCGTTAAAAAAAAAGAAAAAAAGGAAGGTCAGTTCTGAAGTGCTGATGCCGCTGCTGTATGGACGCTGTATTTGTTTTCTTTTAGCTTTAAACTGCAATTTATTCAATTAGTTGGTGCTCACTCTGACGCTGTGGTTGCTGAGATTTCTTTTATTCGTTTTTGTTAGCTTCCTCAGAATAAAATTTGTGCTTTTTTGGAGTTTCTTGATTCAACTCTTCGGCATTTGATTTCAGCGTTGCTCTTTCATTCAAGTTAGGTTTTCTTCACAATGGCGAAATTAGATCAGGAGGTCGCAGAGCAGTTAAGGACGGGTGAACTGTTAGTAAATTTTGTGTCGAATATAACCAAGTCAAAGGCTGAGGATGCATTCACTATCATAGATTGCAACTCTCGAATCGAGTTACTTGAAAGATATTGGGACAAATTTCATCGTAGAGATGCGACACTTTCTCTCCAAGCGGTAGTACTAAAAGATCACCCTTATATGGTGCAAAATGGGTATCAAGAGGGGTTGACTGCATATCTCGATACCAATGCGTGGTTATTGATCCGAAGAGAGGCCTTACAAGCGGCACTTCCGCCGCCACCTGCACTTTCTGCCACTACAGCTTCAGCCCAGCTGACAGTCGCGTCGATCCACTCATCGTTGGAGAAATTAATACTTCCGCAATTCGACGGCAAGCAACGCGATTGGGAACCTGTCAAAGGAAAATTCAGGTTATTAGTGAGTCATGATTTGGGAATGTCGAACGTAATCAAACTTCAGCACTTAATGAACTGCTTAAGTGGTGAGGCCGCGGATAAACTGAAAGGAATTCAACTCATAAGAGATAATTTTCCGCCCGCGTGGGACCCTCTTTATCGTCACTATGACAATAAGCTGGTGCATTTTTTGACTCAGATGCAGGCTATTTCGCGTCATCCATCGGTCACCAAAGAATCAGTTGGTAACATTAATCAACTTTTTAATACTACTAATGAGAGTATTAACGTTTTCAGAGCACTTGATCGACCGGTGGCACAGTGGGATGACATACTAATTTTCTTCATTGAAAGTAGGCTTGCTCCTCAAACGCGTATGGATTGGGCCAAGGAAGTTGAAAAGAAGAAGCCTGTCGCTTTTCCAATATATGAAGAACTCCAAGCTTTTCTTGAAGAGCGAGTTCAGACGGTCTTGGTGGAGGCAAAAAAATGAAAGCTGCAGTAAACGTTTTGAAAAAGAAGTCGTCAAAACCCAATAATAAATCTTGTTCATATTGTAGTGGAGATAATTTGTTGGGTTATTGTAAAACTTTTTCTTCTTGTTCACAGGCGCAAACGTGCGACCGTAAACACATCACTAAATCTTGATGCATCGAGCGGCCGCGAGGTTCTCTTGACCACGGTGTGTGTCATCCTAGAGGGCCCCAACAGACAGGCCGTCACTGCTGGACTCCGGAGCTGAGGAGTCACTAATAACGGAGCACATCGTTCAAGCGCTCTCTCTCTCTGCGCAGACAGGAAGCGCATGTTCTGGTCTCCGGCGTTGGTGGATCTAAGACTTGCTCGAAGTCGAGTTAAGGTGTTTCTTATGTCTTCCTCTTCCGCTGATTTTAGCTTACCGTTTTCAGCGCCGATGTTCAAGAAAATGTCTTTAGTTATGCCTCGACGTCACATAACTCCAAAGCAATGGCCGCACCTAAAGGAATTGTCTCTCGCTGACCCTCATTATCGTGTCCCAGGGAGAATCGACTGCATTCTTAGCACAGTAGTGTCATCTTGCCTGGAGTACTAGAGGACGCACCTGGAATCCCTACTGCGCTGCAGACCGTCTTTGGCTGGGCGTTAATGGGTGGTACTGGACAGTCGGTAATGTCTGTATCCAAATTATTGATTCTTCACACCACCATCGTGGATCAGGAACTGACCCAATCTGTTTCACGATTTTGGATAATTGAGAAAATCCCCGAATAAATCAGATTGTCTCCTCAAGAAGAGGAGTGTTATACTCATTTAAGAACCACACATACTCGTGATCCATATGGTCACTTTGTGTATGAATTAGATATATACTTCACTGCGACTACACAGACTGGTACGTACACAACTATCTGTAGTCTATACTGTACCGTTACTGTATATACAGTATCGACACTACGGATGCTAAACCCTAAGTACTCGCTGTTATAATATTAACGCACGAACTACCAACATATATTTTTCGTAACTCGAATATACGGTCAAATAAAATAAACAAACGTATTGTATTGTTTACCAAATTATTTATTTAAAACAGAATTGTTTATTATTTACGGTTAAATAAAATTTCATTGTACCAAACACATTTGTTTACTCGCGAGAGAAGCTATTTACAAAAAACTTTTTTTTTCTCACGTACTTCCGCTTCTTACTTATAAGAATACTTCTAGCGAAAAAATGTACTTACCCTTACGTAAATGAACTACCGGGCAAATAATTCAAGTGGTCGCGCGAATATACTAGAAGCTGAGATATTATTTAACTTGAGTCTGACTCGTAATCCGAATTTCCAGAGCCAGCAGAGGCTTGTTTACTTTCCGTCGTTGCTCCTTTTGCGAGTTATCTCACGCACCGAACGTCAACAAAACCTGCGTGTATATTATCCTAGGCCACTTCAAATGCCGTTCAAAGAATTTTCCGTTATGCGCGCTGGCGATATTTTTCCGCGCGATCCGCACTATGCACTTTTCCACTATTTGTTCTCAATCCCCACGACTCTGTGAGTTTTTTCCGGGGCGTCAATTATATAATGGGGTTTTAATGACTGAAACCCGCGATATATTAATGTGATACTAGCGCATGAATAACGTGGGGGGGGGGGGGGAGGGGGAAGGTAAGATAAAGAACGACTCAGTAGAGCAATATAAAATAGAGGAGCAATATAGAAAGAGAGGAAGAATACCCGAGTGAGTGAGAGAGACAGATAGCGAAGAACAAGCTAAACTTACGCGGTACACCTCCGTTGAACGCTTAGTTGTGGTCGTCGTACGGGTACCCGCTCAGGCCTGGACAATCCCCAGGAAGCGGCGATAGGCTGTAGACGAATCTCGGCATGTCTGTTCGCTTGCGTCTCGGCTTCTCAGAATCGCTCCTTTGGTTGCTCACGTACAAACGGTAATCTCTCATGCTCACTTCACAATCCCGTGCGTGGTCCACGGAAGCCAAAGCATCTTCGCCGAAAAATACCCGTGGTTCGCCCTCCCCCCCCCCCCCCCCGCGTTCAACTTATACTCTCTCTCTCTCTCTCTCTCTCTCTCTCTCTCTCTCTCTCTCTCTCTCTCTCTCTCTCTCTCTATCGAAGCGTGTTTCTGTGATATCTGACTATGACTAGTTCATTACATTTAAATTTTATAAACTGACGAACTGATAAAGCGAATAATATTATTTTAGTAAGAAATGCAATAAGTGAACGTTAAGATAACAAATACATAAATCGACTGATATTTTAATTATAACTACATGTACTTGCAATTGTAAGATTTTGTCTCTTGATGAATAAAAAGTATATCTATCTATCTATCTATCTATCTATCTCTCTCTCTCTCTTTCTCTAAGCTAAGGGGACGCCGAATATCTCTGTCCTTATTGCAGATCCTCGCTCCTGCTTCGCGGCTAGTAACATCACTAACGCTGCAAATATTTATTTTTTTAATCAACTTGACGAATCTGTATTGAGGAAAGGTACAACGATTTCTTTCATAACTGAGTTTGCTAATAGCACGTCGAAAAATGTTTACAGTGCTCTGAACATACATAATGCTTCGCTTGTGTCTAGGTTAGATGCTATTACTGATCGACTAAAGCCCTTCGAATCGCGATAGTAGACATAGAATCGAATAGTAGACATAAATAATGAAAATTTATTTTTAAAAAGAAAATTAATTGCATTAGAAGAAAAGTTAGCAGATAGATTCGAAGAACACTGCAATAAGGTTACGAAAGAACTTTTTAATATTAATAATAAAATAACAGACACCAGTGAAACGATGCTAAATGAGATTAACACCATAAATATTGGCACACTCATAAATAAAGAAATAAATCGTTCTAGCTTAAGTTATGATAATATTGAAGGGCATAATGACGAATACGAGAATTCTGCGAATATTGACGAGGTATCAAATGACCGTAATATTGATAATATTGTTACTATAAATCGTAGCATGGAGTCTCCGACAGAGACAACTATTGTTACCGGAGCTAAGCCGAAAAAAGTAACTTGTCCGGTGCGTAGTAGGCGGGTCCCCTTAACAAATGGTAAGATATCCACTACAAGCAAAAATGATAAATTAATAATATCGAGTATTTTTGAGGGAGATGAGTGTAAACATAAAGAAATTGCGTATGCTATTTTAGCTAAGGTACTCCCAACCTTAAAAATAGAGGATATCTTAGGCACCCGCCTGTTCCGATCGAACAACTTGCGGTCTGCTGCACCGGCAGCAGACAAAAGTGAGCGACGAAGGTCACTGTGGGTTGTTACCCTCTCTCGAGTCGACTTAGTGGATAAAATCATGCGTGCTAAGCGTACCATTACTAGCTTTCACATGAGGGATATTGACGTCACGCATCTCGACCAGGAGACAAAATACCAACTTTTAATAGGTAAAATATTTATAAATGAGATGTTAGACAGTACCACCTTTTTAACCTATAGAACTCTAAGAATGCAAGCCAAAACTCTTAGTTTTAAGTATGTCTGGCACAGGGGGGGGGGTTCCTTGTCAAGATGCGGGACGGTGGTATCTCTCATGTTTTCACAAATGCTGTTGAACTTCAAGCAATTTGCATATTATATTCCAACAAACCAGAACTACTAGATAAGCAACGTGATTGTAATAAAACCATGCTGGAGAAGAATATCTCTCCATCAACATCAACATCGGAAAATCGACAAAAAAATTCTAATACTGACAAGGCATGACTAGGTAAACACGGCGAGAGAGGGGGTCATCGTGGGGGACTGAGAGTAGGATTTATTTATCTCACTTAGAGGTCACATTGATATAATCCGTCAACACCTTTTGACTGGTTCCTCCTACCACCTCTTTGGGGTGGCTGAGACGCACCTCTCACCTGAGGTCGGGGACGATCGCATTCAGATCGGAGGCTACTCAATAATTAGATTAGATAGGAATGAATTTGGGGGTGGGCTAATACTATATGTGCAAAACACGTTTAAAGCCAGTATATTCTGCAAATCCAAAACAACACAATCAGGCTGTCCAGGCATTCCTGAATACATTATGTGTAGTATTCAATCACGTGACCATCCCCCACTTTTTGTAGCACTTATATGGGGCGGATCACGTCAACTCTCCTAGCGCGGCGCGCGAGCGCTTAATACTGTTGTTTTCAACTCGCGTTTGCGGTATGAAAAAAATATATAAAAAATATCCAATACACTATTTCGATGTATTTTTTCCTCAGCTTTCCAATGATGTGGTCATGTTTTCCAAAATTTTCAATTTTCCTTAAAAAAAAAACACAAAACGTCCCTGGTAGAAAATTATCTAGTTTTATCGAGGCCCTCGATTATTTCCTTGGCAAACTAGATAGATCTACATAGTTCTAGATTAATTTTCTACCAGGGGTGTTATATCTCGAAAAGTCTATTTTTAATATTTTTTTTATTACTTTTAATCGAAAGCTGAGGTTTTTTTACATAAGAAAAGTTCTTTTGCACAGAGTGCCCGATTATATTTCAGTGAGTAATAGAACGCCGAAAAGTAGAAGTACCGCGCGCGACTTGGCGCGGCGCGGCCGCCGTCACCGCCACATCATGCTTACTTGTAAAACTAGTTCTTTTTTCAGTCGGTAGGTGGCTTAAACATAAAAAACTTTGATCTATAAATGAATTGTCACAAGAAATTCATATATACGACGATGTTTTTTTTTAAATTTAGATTTTTTTATGATTAAATCATAAATCTATTGGTTACGTATTTCTCCGGTTTATTGTAGCAACTACAATGGGTTCAACCTGGAAAATGAAATGCATAAATCCTTTCTCTCGAGAGAATCACCCTACGTCTAAAGATTTGTTTGACTTTCCTTCAACTTTTAGAAGTATATTTCCGTTTGTACCCGAAGAAGCGAAAATATGTGGTACACGTCGTAGGCAAATTTACAAACGTAAAGCAGATTTACCTATTTCGGATACAAAAAAGCTAACATAAATTGTTGTGATGAATATCATAAAGCTGGTGTAATGGTTCTCGAACAAATTAAAAGAAAATTTTCTGATACTATATCGAAGCAAGATAGAATTCAGCTACTCACTCTTGCTCCCGATTTTTGGTCTCGTAATGATTTAATCAGAGAGTTTGGTTGTACTGAATGGGAAGCTCGAGAAGCAAAAGAGTTAGTAGCTGAAAAAGGAGTTTTCTCAGTTCCTGAAAAAAAAACGCGGCAAAGTACTTTCGGTGGAAACTACAAATTTAGTTAAAGTTTTTATGAAAAGGATGACATAAGTCGAATTATGCCAGGCTTAAAAGATTGCATATCCGTAAAGCAGGACAACGGCAAACGAGAACACGTTCAGAAAAGATTACTTCTTGGCAATTTGAACGAAATCTATTATTTATTTCAAAAATAATACGAACACAAGATAAAAATAAATTTTAGACTCAATGACACACCGCTGACCAAATGCACCTTGGTATACGATATACAGGGTGTCAATTAAGTCCCGGGACGGCTGAATATTTTCTAAAGTACTGCTTTTCTGGAAGAGGTCAAGGTCATTCCTTAAGTAACTTTGAACAAGGAACCCAACGGTGACCTTGGATTTGACCTTGAACCTCATTTTCAAGGTTAATTTGAGGTCAACCTCATTTTTTCAAACGGGAACCCCTATTTTTTTATAGCGGAATCGGAAAGAGCGGAAAATTTTACATCCGGATATGTATTGAGGTATGGGTAATGACTTCTTAAAAATCTCGCGAGTTCAGTGGTAAAACAAAACAAAGAAAGGTCATACCCAAGGTAAATCTTTACGGAGTACCCGACGGTGACCTTGGATTTGACCTTGAACTTCATTTTCAAGGTTGTTTCGAGGTCAACCTCATATTTTCAAATCGAAACCCTTATTTTTGATACCGGATTCGGAAGGAGCGAGAAATTTCAAGTATGGATGTGTTGAACAAGGGATGTAATTGTGACCTTCAATTTGACTTTGGACTTGACCTTGAAGGTCATTTGAAGGTCAACTGGTTTTTTTAATCGAAAATCCCAGTAATAATACCGGAAACCGATAGAGCGAGAAATTTTACATTCAGTCCTTATTCTCACTTTCAGCGTTACCCAGAAACAACGACGTGGACGTAGTAAGATCTGTTTCCTTCGGGGTGCTTGATTAACGTGAGTCCCCTTGCCTCTCACGATTGGGGTGCTTAATTAACGTGAGTTCCCTTGCCTCTCACGATTGGGGTGCTTGAATAACGTGAGTCCCCTTGCCTCTCACGATTGGGGTGCTTAATTAACGTGAGTTCCCTTGCCTCTCACGATTGGGGTGCTTGATTAACGTGAGTCCCCTTGCCTCTCACGGTTGGGGTGCTTGATCAACGTGAGTCCCCTTGCCTCTCACATTTGGGGTGCTTGATTAACGTGAGTCCCCTTGCCTCTCACTCAAAGGTTCAAAGTTTAACGGAGATGCTCAAACTGAAAACCTTCAACTTCTTGACAGAAAGCTAGACGATTGTAAAAATGAGTAACAGCATCGCGAAACTGCTCTATCAATTCTAGCAGCCTCTTGCATAATCCGATTGCGCAGATCCTCTAAATTGTTTGGTTTAGTGGCATAAACTTTACTCTTGAGGTAACCCCAGAGAAAGTAATCAAGTGGTGTCAGATCCGGAGATCTAGTCGGCCACTCGATTTCACCCCTCCTTCCAATCCATCTACGAGGAAACTGAACATCCAAATATGCTCGAACGTCTCGACCAAAATGAGCGGCTGCTCCATCCTGCTGAAACCAAGTTACATCGTAATCATCACCTGCTATCTCTCTAATTCGTGGTATTATTTGATCCCTTAGTAACTGTTCGTATAAAGCTGCAGTGAGATTACCGTCGATAAAGAAAGGGCCTACGAGAGTATCGTTAAAGATACCAGCCCACACATTCACCTTTTGTGGATATTGTGTGTGGTTTTCCAACATCCATGCAGGATTTGAGTCAGACCAATATCTGCAATTTTGTCTATTAACCTCACCATTTAAAGTGAAAGTAGCCTCATCCGAAAAAACTATATTGTATAAAAAATTAGGCTCTGCATCTATTCTATTCATCATCGTTTCGCAAAACTCGAGCCGACGATCCGGATCATCTTCATTAAGCTCCTGTACCAAATGGATTTTATAAGGATGAAAATGAATGCTTTTCAGAATTTTTCGTACGCATTCATGAGAAACGTCATGCTCATGCCCAGCTCTATGTAAACTGAGATGCGGATTTTCAATAAACGCTTGAGCAATTTCAATCTGCTTCTCCTCAGTTGCAACAGATGTTGGGCGACCAGTTCTCTGAAGATCTCTAATAGTCCCAAATTCTGCGAAGCGCCGTACAGTCCTTTCGACTGTAGATTTTGAAATAGGCGTTTGTCCGTCTTGATTACGGAAATTGTTATTGAACAGTGTGCGCACTTCAAGGTAAGATCGAACTCGATCTCCCCAACCACGCATAATCAACAAACTTATCCGTTCTCGCTCCGAAAGTTTAGCATACGCCATTTTTTTAATTAGATAATAATAGTACACAAATTGAAACCAAAAGAAAAACTTATCAGTTGCAAAGGAAAACGAGATTTCCCAAAAGGAATTTTTAGATAAAATAAATTGTGAGTACTTAAATACCTACGAATTTGAACTACCAATTTGAACTCTAAAACTTATTTTGTTCGAAAACTATCAGCCAGAAGTACAATCCAGGAACAACGCAAAATATCTAATAAATTCTGTTATTTTTAATTGCTTAATTAGCAAGAGTCCTTAAATTCAGAAACCGCTAACTCATAAACTGTAATGATAAATTCCTGACATCAATCTTTGTCTTTACCTATTTACAAACTTGAAATGACTTTGGAAACAATTTTAACAAACGTTTATTTTATCTAACAATCATTTTCTTTTGTAAACATTCCTTTTAAGTGACTATTCTGTCTTGAAATATTTTACTTGGGGGTTTTTTAAGGTTGCTGAGTTAGAATCTACTACTAAAATTTCGATTTTTCCAAATCCAAAATGGCGAATTCAAGATGGCGGATGAAAATCTTGGGAACAGCACATTTTTGTCTGGAAATGAGTACTCGGGGATTTTTGGGGTCGCTGAGTTAGGATCTACTACCGAAATTTCATTTTGTTCAAATCCAAGTGTTATTGCCATTAAACTTTGAACCTCTAAGGGAGAGGCAAGGGGACTCACGTTAATCAAGCACCCCAAAGGAAACAGATCTTACTACGTCCACGTCGTTGTTTCTGGGTAACGCTAAAAGTGAGAATAAGGACTGAATGTAAAATTTCTCGCTCTATCGGTTTCCGGTATTATTACTGGGATTTCCGGTTAAAAAAACCAGTTGACCTTCAAATGACCTTCAAGGTCAAGTCCAAAGTCAAATTGAAGGTCACAATTACATCCCTTGTTCAACACATCCATACTTGAAATTTCTCGCTCCTTCCGAATCCGGTATCAAAAATAAGGGTTTCCATTTGAAAATATGAGGTCGACCTCGAAACAACCTTGAAAATGAGGTTCAAGGTCAAATCCAAGGTCACCGTCGGGTACCCCGTAAAGATTTACCTAGGGTATGACCTTTGTTTGTTTTGTTTTACCACTGAACTCGCGAGATTTTTAAGAAGTCATTATTTGACCTCTATTTGACCTCTAGGGGTTACCTCAACCCCATACCTCAATACATATCCGAATGTAAAATTCTCCGCTCTTTCCGATTCCGCTATAAAAAATAGGGGTTCCCGTTTGAAAAAATGAGATTGACCTCAAATTAACCTTGAAAATGAGGTTCAAGGTCAAATCCAAGGTCACCGTTGGGTTGCTTGTTCAAAGTTACTTAAGGAATGACCTTGACCTCTTCCAAAAAAGCAGTACTTTAGAAAATATTCAGCCGTCCCGGGACTTAATTGACACCCTGTATACAGTAATATATTTATTGAAAAATATTTATTTTTCAGTAGGGCACAAATCACTAAATGAAAATAATTCGACAGAAAAATAACCATGATGGACGGTACTGCTCAGCTCTCCCTTATTTATATAATAATTTTAATTAAATTATTTTTGAGAAATCATAGTGCCAAAGCAGTTAGCAGCGATGTTGAAGGAATAATTGTGAAAAAATTTGTAAACAATGCAATTTAATGTATCAGAGAAATCTGTATTACAAAATTTTATTTTGGTGCCTATTTGTAAAAAAAAAATTGCTCAAGCGAAAAATTAAATATGTCATCGCCAAATGTACACCAAAGAACACTAGTTTTTACCTATCTTTTACCTATTATCATCATATAAAATTAAATTAGATCATTATTTCGAAATTTAAATATAGTATTAAATTCTATTTTTACATATTACATAACACTGCAAAATTTGGACTGAAACTTCCACGTTACCTTCCCTTTTTATCACAAAATTTGAGGAAATTTTTCTAAGATACCTTCATCGGCAAACATAACCTCAAATTGTATTTTGTTATATCAAAGATTTTCTTTACTAATTCATATGTGTCAGAAAATTAAAAACAAAATTTGTGTTCCTTATTTGCTTTTTTCTTGTTCTTTATTACTTGTTTATTTCTGTTAGTAATGTATATATTGTAGGTATAGTAAAAGCTTTAGCACAAAATAAAGAAATGGAACAAATATTAAGAACACGGTATGGATAGTTAGCCAGTATTAGGAGACCAGCTTTATTACCTCTCTGTACAGACTGAGGTGACACCTACAATTCAGTACTTCTCACGGACCATTCGATAGTTGCTCAAGACAAACACATATACACATTTATGTATGGATATGCATATATCAATGTGTGTGTGTGCGTGTATGTGTGTGTGTGTATGCATGTATGTGTGTGTGTGCGTGTATGTGTGTGTGTATGCATGTATGTGTGTGTGTGCGTGTATGTGTGTGTGTATGTATGTGTATGTGTATGTTTGTGTGTGTGTGTGTGTGTGTGTGTGCGTGCGTGCGTGTGTGCGTGCGTGTGTGCGTGCGTGCGTGCGTGCTTGCGTGCGTGCGTGCGTGCGTGCGTGTGTGTGTGTGTACGTGCATGCGTGCATGCGTGCGTGCGTACGTGTGTATGTGTGCGCGCGTGTGTGTGTGTATGGGCAATTCTCAATTAGTTCGGAATTTTGTGTGACGCAATATTTTTGTGCTAATACAATATTTTTGCTCGCTTATCAGCCAAGAACTAGATTGTATACATTGTTTACAATTATTTATATATATATATATATAAATAATTGTAAACAATGTATACAATCTAGTTCTTGGCTGATAAGCGAGCAAAAATATTGTATTAGCACAAAAATATTGCGTCACACAAAATTCCGAACTAATTGAGAATTGCCCATACACACACACACGCGCGCACACATACACACGTACGCACGCACGCATGCACGCATGCACGTACACACACACACACGCACGCACGCACGCAAGCACGCACGCACGCACGCACACACGCACGCACACACGCACGCACGCACACACACACACACACACACACAAACATACACATACACATACATACACACACACATACACGCACACACACACATACATGCATACACACACACATACACGCACACACACACATACATGCATACACACACACACATACACGCACACACACACATTGATATATGCATATCCATACATAAATGTGTATATGTGTTTGTCTTGAGCAACTATCGAATGGTCCGTGAGAAGTACTGAATTGTAGGTGTCACCTCAGTCTGTACAGAGAGGTAATAAAGCTGGTCTCCTAATACTGGCTAACTATCCATACCGTGTTCTTAATATTTGTTCCATTTCTTTATTTTGTGCTAAAGCTTTTACTATACCTACAATATATACATTACTAACAGAAATAAACAAGTAATAAAGAACAAGAAAAAAGCAAATAAGGAACACAAATTTTGTTTTTAATTTTCTGACACATATGAATTAGTAAAGAAAATCTTTGATATAACAAAATACAATTTGAGGTTATGTTTGCCGATGAAGGTATCTTAGAAAAATTTCCTCAAATTTTGTGATAAAAAGGGAAGGTAACGTGGAAGTTTCAGTCCAAATTTTGCAGTGTTATGTAATATGTAAAAATAGAATTTAATACTATATTTAAATTTCGAAATAATGATCTAATTTAATTTTATATGATGATAATAGGTAAAAGATAGGTAAAAACTAGTGTTCTTTGGTGTACATTTGGCGATGACATATTTAATTTTTCGCTTGAGCAATTTTTTTTTTACAAATAGGCACCAAAATAAAATTTTGTAATACAGATTTCTCTGATACATTAAATTGCATTGTTTACAAATTTTTTCACAATTATTCCTTCAACATCGCTGCTAACTGCTTTGGCACTATGATTTCTCAAAAATAATTTAATTAAAATTATTATATAAATAAGGGAGAGCTGAGCAGTACCGTCCATCATGGTTATTTTTCTGTCGAATTATTTTCATTTAGTGATTTGTGCCCTACTGAAAAATAAATATTTTTCAATAAATATATTACTGTATACAGGGTGTCAATTAAGTCCCGGGACGGCTGAATATTTTCTAAAGTACTGCTTTTTTGGAAGAGGTCAAGGTCATTCCTTAAGTAACTTTGAACAAGCAACCCAACGGTGACCTTGGATTTGACCTTGAACCTCATTTTCAAGGTTAATTTGAGGTCAACCTCATTTTTTCAAACGGGAACCCCTATTTTTTATAGCGGAAGCGGAAAGAGCGGAGAATTTTACATTCGGATATGTATTGAGGTATGGGGTTGAGGTAACCCCTAGAGGTCAAATAGAGGTCAAATAATGACTTCTTAAAAATCTCGCGAGTTCAGTGGTAAAACAAAACAAACAAAGGTCATACCCTAGGTAAATCTTTACGGGGTACCCGACGGTGACCTTGGATTTGACCTTGAACCTCATTTTCAAGGTTGTTTCGAGGTCGACCTCATATTTTCAAATGGAAACCCTTATTTTTGATACCGGATTCGGAAGGAGCGAGAAATTTCAAGTATGGATGTGTTGAACAAGGGATGTAATTGTGACCTTCAATTTGACTTTGGACTTGACCTTGAAGGTCATTTGAAGGTCAACTGGTTTTTTTAACCGGAAATCCCAGTAATAATACCGGAAACCGATAGAGCGAGAAATTTTACATTCAGTCCTTATTCTCACTTTTAGCGTTACCCAGAAACAACGACGTGGACGTAGTAAGATCTGTTTCCTTTGGGGTGCTTGATTAACGTGAGTCCCCTTGCCTCTCCCTTAGAGGTTCAAAGTTTAATGGCAATAACACTTGGATTTGAACAAAATGAAATTTCGGTAGTAGATCCTAACTCAGCGACCCCAAAAATCCCCGAGTACTCATTTCCAGACAAAAATGTGCTGTTCCCAAGATTTTCATCCGCCATCTTGAATTCGCCATTTTGGATTTGGAAAAATCGAAATTTTAGTAGTAGATTCTAACTCAGCAACCTTAAAAAACCCCCAAGTAAAATATTTCAAGACAGAATAGTCACTTAAAAGGAATGTTTACAAAAGAAAATGATTGTTAGATAAAATAAACGTTTGTTAAAATTGTTTCCAAAGTCATTTCAAGTTTGTAAATAGGTAAAGACAAAGATTGATGTCAGGAATTTATCATTACAGTTTATGAGTTAGCGGTTTCTGAATTTAAGGACTCTTGCTAATTAAGCAATTAAAAATAACAGAATTTATTAGATATTTTGCGTTGTTCCTGGATTGTACTTCTGGCTGATAGTTTTCGAACAAAATAAGTTTTAGAGTTCAAATTGGTAGTTCAAATTCGTAGGTATTTAAGTACTCACAATTTATTTTATCTAAAAATTCCTTTTGGGAAATCTCGTTTTCCTTTGCAACTGATAAGTTTTTCTTTTGGTTTCAATTTGTGTACTATTATTATCTAATTAAAAAAATGGCGTATGCTAAACTTTCGGAGCGAGAACGGATAAGTTTGTTGATTATGCGTGGTTGGGGAGATCGAGTTCGATCTTACCTTGAAGTGCGCACACTGTTCAATAACAATTTCCGTAATCAAGACGGACAAACGCCTATTTCAAAATCTACAGTCGAAAGGACTGTACGGCGCTTCGCAGAATTTGGGACTATTAGAGATCTTCAGAGAACTGGTCGCCCAACATCTGTTGCAACTGAGGAGAAGCAGATTGAAATTGCTCAAGCGTTTATTGAAAATCCGCATCTCAGTTTACATAGAGCTGGGCATGAGCATGACGTTTCTCATGAATGCGTACGAAAAATTCTGAAAAGCATTCATTTTCATCCTTATAAAATCCATTTGGTACAGGAGCTTAATGAAGATGATCCGGATCGTCGGCTCGAGTTTTGCGAAACGATGATGAATAGAATAGATGCAGAGCCTAATTTTTTATACAATATAGTTTTTTCGGATGAGGCTACTTTCACTTTAAATGGTGAGGTTAATAGACAAAATTGCAGATATTGGTCTGACTCAAATCCTGCATGGATGTTGGAAAACCACACACAATATCCACAAAAGGTGAATGTGTGGGCTGGTATCTTTAACGATACTCTCGTAGGCCCTTTCTTTATCGACGGTAATCTCACTGCAGCTTTATACGAACAGTTACTAAGGGATCAAATAATACCACGAATTAGAGAGATAGCAGGTGATGATTACGATGTAACTTGGTTTCAGCAGGATGGAGCAGCCGCTCATTTTGGTCGAGACGTTCGAGCATATTTGGATGTTCAGTTTTTTTATATATATATAAATAATTGTAAACAATGTATACAATCTAGTTCTTGGCTGATAAGCGAGCAAAAATATTGTATTAGCACAAAAATATTGCGTCACACAAAATTCCGAACTAATTTAGAATTGCCCATACATACATATATATATATATATATATATATTATTATGACATGTGAAAAATTGTTATATTTAAAAAATTATATTGTGTATCCGGAACCTGGTTCCGAAATGTAAAACGTATTATGATATAAAAGATTATACAAGATAAATCTTATATGACGAAATCCACTAAAAAAATCGGTGCAAAGATATAGGCAATTTTTTTATTTAAAAAATACTTAAATATTTATTTATTTTAAAAATTGATCATTTGCACTCAGTTGATTAGAAGTATGGTTTTATTGTTTAATTATTGTTAAATGGAAAATAAAGTCGCAGCTAATTTTTCGAATTTTCCTCGACGTTTTTCATCGTTGTGTAACCTACAGAATAAGAAAAAGTTTGTTTGGAAGTGCTAGATTAAAAAAAAAATTTCGATTTTCGGTGTCTAAAAAGTGCACATTTTGGCGGAATTTGTCGCATAACATTCTACGTGAAATAAATATTTTATTGTAATTTGACTTCACTGGTTTTTTTTATTTATTATTACACGTGATTTACTAACATATTCTTCGAAAATAAGTTGAAAATCACGAAAAAATGAAAAAACGTGTAAAAAACGTTAATAACTTTTGGTGCGTTGCTTTAAAACGTTGCACCACATTGGAGTTTGTATTCTAACAGCTGAAGGAACGTATACTAAAAATTTCAGACATGTGCTCATAATATAAAAAAAAAAAAAATTTTATAATAACATCCGAGGTTTGTGAGAGTAGCCCATATGTGTTTTAAGTAACTACCGAATCGTTCATGAAAAGTACTAAATTGTAGGTGCCGTCTCAGTCTGTATACGAAGGTAATAAAGCTCGTCTCCTAATACTGACTAACTATCCATACCGTGTTCTTAATATTTGTTCCATTACTTTTCTTCATGCTAAAGATTTTACTATACATACACTATATACATTACTAACAGAAATAAACAAGTAAAAAAGCACAAGAAAAAAGCAAATAAGGAACACAAAAATTTTTGTTTTAATTTTCTGACACACGTGAATTAGTAAAGAAAATCTTTGAAATATTAAAATACAATTTTGAGGTTATGTTTACCGATGAAGGTATCTTAGAAAAATTTGATCAAATTTTGTGATAAAAAGTGAAGCTACCGTGGAAGTTTCAGTTTAAATGACCACGAACAGGCGGAGAAAGAAATTCTGCACGCTTTTCAGAACTACTTGGATCACTCAGATTTATGAACCAAAGACACCTTGTAATTTATTAATTAAATTCATGAGCCAGCGTCAAGTGTTGCACATGCAAGCGGAGCTGGATTGAAGAGATGGAAATTAAGGGACAATAAAAAACACCACAATTTAACTGGAATTAATATTAAAGCACTAATTATTCAACTGTTAAAACTCAACAAAATATATACAAAAATCCTAACTAACTATTCTAAATTAAAAGTAAAATTCACGGTCGCCACGTGCACTCGCGAGTAAGTATTACGCGAGCCGAAGAATCTACGCGTGACCGGCTACGTCGAAGGCTCGTTAGCGAAGGAAGTCACGAGGCACGTAGCGATTCGGAACTCGCGTGAAAAAGAGGGGCGGGAGGGAATTGGAGCGAAGCTATTTTCTCCCGTACTTTCTCGAAGAGCGGAGAATTACGGAGAATTGCGGGGTACTCTTTCCTCGCTTAGCCGCCTGGTAATCGACTAATGCTTGACTTTTAAATATAATTCGAGCGCGTTAGATGGCGCGAACATACTGTCCGCCTCGGAATGATCCCGAGATCGAGACGATTAAATTTGCAAAGAAACAAAAAATATAAATATAGATTTATCCCGTCTTACTTTGGCACAGATATCAACTTTGAAAGGATAAAAGAAAAAATAAAATTGGAACTTATAGAAAATAAAAATAAACGAAAAAAGAGATACAACGCAAGGATCATCTGTATAAGCATAGAGGAGAAAAAAAATAATAATAATTTACAAACGCCCTAAACTAAACCCTACTTCTAAAAATGAGCATCTTGAAAATCTTCCGAGTCGATCTTCTTCTTCTTCTTCTGGTCGTCAGTCTTCAGAGGGCGTTAACCGCACGCCGTGAACTTTCGAATGAATGGATGCTTCTTTGTTGATAGGGAGTAAAATAAACTTATTGATTGGTCGTTTGTATTCTGAGGTGGCGGTCTTGATGGTTGCGACCCTCGCAAGACCATCCTCTCCAGGATACAGGCGAATGACCCGGGCTAAGGGCCACTTAGTGGGTGGCGAAGCTCGTCCTTGAACAGCATCAGGTCTCCGACTATTACTCGCTCATTCGGCTGCAACCATTTGGCTCATTACTGGGTTTGAGAGAGATACTCATGTCGCCATCGCTTCCAAAAATGATTGCGCATTAATACTAGTAACTGCCATCCATCGGGGGAGGGAAAGCCAGATCTTCCTCGTTAGAAAAGAGAAGACTCTCGCCTACGACCCTTTTAAGGTGACTTTTAAATGATTTGACGTTTGCCTCCAATAATCCGCCGATGTTTGCGGCTCGAGGGGGGATATATGTCCATTTTACACCGTCTCGGGAAATTTCTGCGGCGACTGTCTGGCTTAAGACGGATGTGGCTTCAAGTAACCGAGACAAATCGCAGTCAGCTCCCTGAAACTTCTATTCCCTGAAACTATCCTCTATAGGCCATATGTCCCCTACCTAGAGAAGTTCTAATGAGAAAAAGGCTGGCATAATCCACGCCAGTAAAAGTGAAAGGTCTAGCTGGTTTAGCTCTTACAACAGGCAGCGAGCCTATTTGGTGTTGCTGCGTTTCAGCGTTGTATCGAGTGCATTTGCCGCAACATCGCACAATACTGCGAATCAAGTTTCTTCCTGAAATAATCCAGTATTGTCTGGAAAGAAAACTTTGCACAAGCGTTGGCCCTCCATGAAGAGTAACGACGTATGCTTGACGTATAATGAACTCTGTAATATGGTGTTTATTGGGTAGAAGAATGGGGTGTTTTTCTGCCTCACTAAGCACGAATTTTGCAAATGTCCTCCAACCTATAATAAATCGTCACCGTCCAAAAATGGTAGCAACTTTTAAGCCCGTGTGGAAATGGTTGTTACGACAGCACCGGTACATACACCACCTTCAGCAGCCTTACCAGCATCACCGCCACCACCACCATTAACACCAATGTCACTCTTGGGAATCGAGTTGTCTAGTACCACAGTACTACCAACTTTGGTAGCAGTAACGAGTACTAAAACTACAACTACAACTGCAGCAGCAACCGGCTTTGGAGGTACAAGTAGAACGAGTAACCCAAGTACTGTATTTACTACTGGCACAAGACAATTCGAAAATACGCGGGAAAACGCAAATATAGTAAGGATGACGTTTTCAGACCGAACGACGTACTCCATTCCCAAGCAAGTGCGCACCAATCACAAGGCGCAGGGCCCAAAAATAATAGGGGTGTCACCTCGCAAGACACGTCCGACTTACGTTATGAAGAGGACTACCAGCTAAACAATATACCTGGACAACAGAAGAGGTTGTTGCAAGAGGGGGTAGCTAGCGACTTAACGCGAATACTCCAAGAATTATCTCAATGCTACAACAATCAAGAGAGAGAGAACCAGCGACGGCTCGCGAGCATGATCAGATTCTCTCAACCCGGCAAGAGCCTGGGGGGGGGGGGGGGTGCCTCCGTACTCTGAGACAACGCGACCATCACAGAACAATACATTTTCCAATTATCGGATAAATGATATTGAAAAAACTGTTCGATCTTGGAATATTAAGGGGGGGGGGGGGGGGGGGGCTAAAGTATTTAAATTTTTTTTTATTTTTGAAACTGAATGCGTTGTATCTTAAGAATATTGTGTAAAAATTTCAAGTCGATCGGAGCAAAACTGCAGGTGTTATGATGTTGGACCTGTTGGATTTTCATACCTGCTCGGTTCGAGCGCGCTATTGTTACCTGGCAGCTGCTACGCTCCCTATATTATACCGAACCATTCCTCCTACTTTCTTTTATAGAAATTTGAAGACAAATATAAACATGCTCATACCTGTACCGTATATTTAGTCAGTGTAGAGAATATAATTTAGTTTAGCAGTAAACTTTTTATCGAACAGACGTACACGTGCGCTCCAATTTTTCGCATCATTTTCGTGAAGTTTTGTGGAAAATTATTCTACTACTATGCCAAAAAAAGTTGAAAGGTGTGATAGAAAATCAAGTGGTTCGAGGTTATATCGATCTAGAAAGATTGTACCGCCGCAAAAACGTAAAAGAGGAGACATTTCAACAAGTAGCGCGTCAGCTAAAAAAATAAGAGTGACCGTTGAACATCAAATTAAGGAGGATCTTGAAAAACACTATAGGATAATAGATTTTCTATTAGTCTTTTCAACAATTTCTATGCTAGTGAAGTGTGTAAAATGTGATGGAAAAGTAGATTTCCATTCGACTAAGCGAGAAGGTCTTGGATTTAATATCAACGTGTCATGCGAAAGCTGTTCCGTGATTACAAATGTTCCGTTTAGTGAAAGAATAAACTCCGGTGCTTACGAAGTTAATCATCGGTTTGCTTTCGTGATGAGGATATTAGGCCTTGGATTATCTGGCTGTGATAAGTTTTGCGGCTTGATGGATTTGTGTAATAGCTTTTTATCAAACCGACGTACAATCATTACATGAAAAATATGTGCTCGACTGTAAGAGAAGTAGCGAATCGATTGTTTTTAACTGCTACAAAAGAAGAAAAATCTGCTACTGCGGACGAGAAGAATACTCAAGATACTGACGAACTCACGGTATCAGGCGACGGAACATGGAAAAAAGAGGCTACTCATCTTTATTCCGCGTCACATCGTTGATCGGTTACTTCTCAGGGAAAGTTCTTGACATTCTTCTCAAAAGTTCATACTGTCACGAATGTAAAACTTGGGAAAGTAAATTAAATTCTGCCGAATACGAAGAATGGCATGAAAACCATGTAAATGCTGGAAAATGTAAGTCAAATCATACTGGTGCAGCTGGAAATATGGAGGTCGAAGCAATCAAAACCATGCTTCAACGCTCGGTACAGAATGGTGTGCGATATCGGAACTATATCGGCGACGGTGACTCTAAAGCTTACTCCGGGTCAGTGAATTCTAAACTTTATGGTGATGATTTTTCAATAGTGAAGAAAGAATGTGTAGGACCTGTTCAAAAAAGAATGGGCACTCGTCTCCGTGAAACCGTTGTAGATACTGAAACTAAGGCTGGAAAGAAGATAAAAAAAAGTCTGTTTGGTAAAGGGAGGCTTACGGCTAAGATGATTGCCAACCTGACGGTATACTACGGTTTGGCTATTAGACGTTACTCTGATTCCGTGGAAAATATGAAGAATGCTATCTGGGCAAAGTTCTTTCACTACAGTTCGGCAGACGAGAATCCACAGCATGAAAAATGTCCGAGCGGCGCGTACTCCTGGTGCGAATGGCAAAAAGCTACAGCTGCTAATGGATAGGATTCGTTCAAACACACGTACAGTGCTCTTCCAAATGATGTTTTGGATAACCGCAATACAACAATGAAAGTTTGAACCAACTTATATGGCAAATCTCACCAAAGCACTTGAGCGGAACCTCTGTGATAGTTGAGATTGAGGCTTATGTGGCAGCCTGTGTCTTCAATGAAGGTTCTTTTGCTCTACTATCCTTCATGCAAGACATGGGAATCAGTAGTGGATCAAGCGCTCATGAATGGGCGCGATCAACTGATCACATTCGTATAAACCGAGCAGAGCAGGAAGCTGAAAATCAAACTAGATATGGCAGGATTCGTCGTAGACAGGAATAAAAAGATGCTTTAGCATTATGCATCCTCTATGGACCTGGCATCGATGCTTCTGTGTGAGGTAAGCCGATAAATGTCGCTTATGAACGTTTTATTCCAAATTATTTAGTGTTCGAAACTTTAAAGCGTTTTTCCCAAAACTCAAGTTTTCAAAGTCGGTGCCCATCATAACTTCAAAACTATTGCACCGATCCTTTCGAAATTTGAAACACTATTTCTTTACATAATTTATGAGGTAACGCTGGAGCTTTTCCAAATTCGTTTATATTTTTCGTTTTACAATAACAAATTAGCCGTTTTTTTTGGCAAAAATCGTGTTTTTTTCATGTAAAGGGTTCCCGCAAAGTGAAAAATAGAAATTTCGATAATCTCTCCCAGCGTTACCTGGGAAAAGCAATTATCTGACGAACTAACTTTGGTTTTTTAATTTCAGATGATCCAGCACCGAGTTATGAGAGGCACCGCAATTCAACTTTTTTCTGAGACGCTTCCGAATAATTGATGCCATTGCCGTATTTTTCAATATTTTTTCATGAAAATATTCCACAATATTATTTAAATGGACTACAATAATGTAACATTAGTTTTAATAAATAAAGTTTATTAATAAATAAATTTATTTAATAAATAAATTTTAACTGAGTCGTGAAAAAAAAATCACAAAAATGTGCTTTTTTTTGCACAAATTAACCTTACCCCCCTCCCCCTTAAGTTTTCCGATGAGAAAAACGGTCACAGTATAGAAGAATTCGTGCTACGCGTCAATGAGTGCTGCACACTGGCCCGCATGGAGGATGAGGACCTCTTTATTGCCATGACGGAGTTGCTGAAGGGAGCAGCACTCCAATGGTGTCCTCAATCCAGGAAGAATTGGCACACATGGCAAGATTTTTGCGAGGTAGTACGACGATGTTACAGTGTTGATAACCGTTATCAAAAGCAGTTACTATGGACTACTCTCTCCTCACTAGGCGCCACTCGCCGGGGGCGGGTTCGCTAAACTGCCATCGCGTTCATCGAGCTGCGTGTCTCCGAATAACGTATAAGTATCCTGGAAGTTCACGGAGCGCCTACCTTCGTTGTGTCTTGTGCTGGATAGTAATTGTTCTTTCCATATTGTATAGAATTGTTATCTGAGCGTCCTGGTTTCGTGAATCAACTCAGCTAGCGTGAATGATATATCTACTGGTACCTAGCAGGTTTTTTCTTTAGCTGATACCAACTTTATCATATCTTCATTTGACGTTCCTGTTTCTTTTGGTGTTTTCGATCTGTTGTTATCCACGGAGTGGTCTATTTCCCGTTCTACGTTCTCGGGTGGTCCACACAGTGACTGTTCAAGGTTCCTGTGGACCTCTGTGTCCGGCATTAACGCGGATAGTTGGTGATCTTTTGCATCACCTTTACGAGTTACATTGTTCACATCTTCTGTGATGGTGTCGTTAATGAACTGCCTGCGTAACCTTGCTCGGATGTTGATGATTTCGTTCTCTGGTTCTTGGGTTAGTTCGAAATCGTCGGCTGAGTAACTACCTACCGACCATTTTTCCAAACGATATGCTCGAGCGAAGTGATTTTTATCTGTCGTCAGCTGCAGCTGCAACAGTACCTCCTTGAGTCTTTGGCCATTTAATCCCAGAATCCAGTCTTCGATTGCTGACGCTGTGACGTCCGCCATTTTGATTTTCTTCAGATGTAGTTATATCTATTATTCGCTTTTCTACAAGTTCTCGTTATTTTTAAGTGTGTACAAGGATGATTTCAACTCGATGACACAAGAAAAATTACGCAATTAAATATTTCTTGTTGTAGCTGAGAGCACAATTTTCGCAAATTCTATCATTTTGGTTTGTGCAATTTTCGCTTTCTATTCGCTTTAATAATCTAATTGGTCACGGGTATACTTTCGTTAAAATTTATAAAAATTTAAAAAAAAAAAGGTTTTTTACTTGTTAACTTAACTCTTCAGGGTTTAAATCTCATTTTCAAAATCGGAAGTGTGTGCTAAATTTTTCGAAAATTATTCAGAAACAAAAGATGAGTTCAGTCTTTTTTTCTCTCAATTTTCTGTTTAATTTCCCTTTCCTAACAAAAATCCAATAATTACAAAATTAACACGATCAACTTTTCCAGAAGAAAAACGTAGATAATTATTTTATATTTTAATTAACAACTTTCTGAAGATCTTATAACTTTATTTCGAAGAAAATAAAATTTTGATAAAAAAAAAAACAGAAAAATTAATTTTCCACGAAAAATTTAATTTTTTGTAAATGTTTGATTTCCAAAAAACTAAAAAAGAAAATTTCGATTTTTACATTATTTGTTTCTATACAAATTGTGACAATGTAAAATTATTTCTTGTTTCAACAATTGAAAATCTCACCAGGCCGCGCTTATTTCTCCGATTTTCGAGAAATATTGATTTTTTTGTTCAAAATGATATTTTGGAGAAAATTTAACTTTTTAGAAAATTTTCTTAGAAAAAAAAATGTATTCATAAGTGCATTTCTTCCATTTATTAGAATATTAACAATTATCAAAAATCTATCTTCTGCAAAAATTTTCAAAGTTGGCTCAACCAGCAAAAAATTATCAATAAATTAAAATTTTAAAAATTTTTAATTGGCCATATTTATTGTTTATTACAGTTCAATAAACAATAATTTTGCAAGGAAACAATTTTCAAAATTGAAAAGTTCAATATCGTTAATTCTCTTAAAAAATTCAAAAAAAATCGAATTTTTGTAATAAACAGAAATTTCAATTCATGGGGTTCTCGGTCGGTCACCCATCCCAGTACTTACTCCCACCAACGCTGCTTCGTTTTGAAAATAACTTTAAAATCGACCGTTGTTGATTTTTGAAAATTGTGCCTCAAAAATCCCAAAATTAAGACAAAAAAATGTTTTTGATACGTAAAAATTGTTTCTTGATGCTCAATAAACAATATAAGTGCAAAGAAATCAATTTTTGAAAAAGAAATTTTTTTTTAATTTTGACCTATCCGATTACTGACTACGCCCAATGCTGCTTAGCCACGATGATCGGTCGATCACCGGAGTACTGATCGCGGCATAGCTGTTTTGGTGTTCGGATAGAATTTACACACACTTCGTTGCTGTGACTGATTGTCTTTTGCTCTAACTTCCAATAATTATTTATAATCTCGCTCGATCTTTTAATTAATTATTAACGTTTATATAATATTTATATTTTTATTTTTACACAATTTTTATTTTTACTTTTACACAATTCTGTGTGTGTCGAGCTTCGTGCTCAACTCTCGCTCGCTTCGCGCGCGCGTATACTCAACCTGCTTTTCGTGATTTGAAAATTTAAAAAAAAATGTATTTTGTTCCCAGATTTCTGGTTGTCTAAATATTATTTATTTGTTTATTAAATAAATAATAGTGTCGTTAATGCCGGGTATTGTTGTGCGCCATTTGTGTAACGGGGTGCTCAATGTATTAATAACTAATTAACTAAGCGCAGCGCGCGTATGCGACTTACCGCCGAGCTTACCTTTGGCTAGCCGGCAGCGACTTGCCGCAACAGTCTTGCCTCGACGCAGCTATGCAGGATTTCCGCAGGAACACACCGAATCTACGAGAATTCGGTATATGCGCGGAGTGTCCTCGACGCTCGAGTTTTCCCGACCTGAACGGAGCGCGAAATTCGAAGGCTAATTCTCTCGCAACGCGAATGTACTAAGCTTTTGTATCGGCCTAACTCGGTACGGGGAGCAGGCGGGCCCGGGTTGAGTAACTATAGAGTGATTTAATAACAAATAAATAACTAAGACTATATTATGTAACCAGTAATAATAACTACAACGAAGATAAAAATAATAATGATGATTTTAACAAAATAAGAAAGCTCGCAGGTCGAGCGTCGCATGCATACTCAGCACGACCGTTGCTGAACACGCTGCCGTGATGAGAAAGGATTTTGAACGAGCGCGGGCCTCCCTTATCCTGGGCTATTCGGGGCCCTTATAATCTGAGTGCACGACACACTATTCGAAGTATGGCATTTCTATACGCACGCGTTTACCCCCAGCTTGCCCTTACCTCTATGAAATACAGCGCGACGAACGTAGGAGAGCTCTCTATCTCTCTCTCTCTCTCTCTCTCTCTCTCTCTCTCTCTCTCTATCTCTCTCTAGCAAACATAACATCATCGATGTTGTCGTAAATGTACATGCACCTTCTCTATGGGAGGAACCTTTCTCGTATAGAGATTATAAGAGCATTGATCCATTAGAACTGCAGTCTTTTTTATCGAATTGGTCTATTCTGAATGCGCGTGATGTAGACCTCGATTCAGCGCTGGACTGCCTTAATAACAACTTATTAGATGCAATAAACAACCTTGCGCCTATAAAACGAGTTAAACCTCGTAAAGGTAGTCAACCCTGGGTTGATGTTGACATTGAACAACTAAATAAAAAACGAGACGCGACATACAGACGTTACAAGAGAACGGGTGTTGTGCGATTTTATGAGGAGTTTCCAAAGTTGCGTAACGAATCCTTACTTAAGGCCAGGGTAGGGTTTTGCACTTTCAAAAAATCGATTTCTTTTTGCTTTTTCTTGTAGTATAACATCAAATCGATCGGAGCAAAACTCTAAAAGTTATAGACCTTTTAGTTCCCTATCCTCAAAGTGTAATCGCAGCAGCTGCAGGCGCTCGAAAACGAAGCGCGCAGCTGAGGAGCAGGTATACAGTTTATTCTCTCTGTGATCATTCTGTTCCGATTTCATGTTTTGAAAAGGTCGTATTTAGTAAGGAGAAGCAGTTGAAGCCTTATGTACATGCTATATACGTATTTATATTTCGAAAAGAAAGAGAAACGTCAGTTGACCGTTGAACCTTCGTTCGATCGCGTGCCACGCAGTGACTTTATAATAGTGCTCGTGAAATTGTTTCTTTAATTATAAAATGCCGAGAAATTCAAAAGCTTCACGAGAGAAGCGGAGTAGCTCAAGAATTTATTTGAGTAGACCGAGAAAAAGGCCTAACCCAATGGACAAATCCGACGATACAGTTACGACTAAGAGCGCGTCATCTAAAAAAATTAACTTGAATACGAGTGACAGTGTAGCAGAAGATACTGAAAAACATTTCAGAATTATTGATTTTTTACAAGTATTTTCTTCAATTTCAAGTGTAGTTAAGTGTGCTGAATGCGATGGAAAAGTTGTGTTTCAATGTTGTAAAAAAGAAGGTCTTGGTTTTGAGATACAAGTGAAGTGCTCCAATTGCAATCCACGCTACATACCGTCGAGTGAAAAAATTGGTCACCGCTACGAGATTAACACTCGATTTGCCTTTACAATGCGTGCATTAGGTTTAGGCCTAGCAGGGTGTAATAAATTCTGCGGCTTAATGGACATTTCAAGTCACTTTTTATCCAAAACATCTTACTTAAGTAATATATCCACGATCGCAACTTCTGTACAAACTACTGCTGAAAAGTTTCTCCTTTCCGCTGCACAAGAAGAAATAAAAATAACGAAGGAAAATTCAGAATCTGATGTTTTGACCGTTTCGGGAGATGGGACCTGGCAGAAGCAAGGTTTCAGCTCTTTATATGGTGTAACTTCGTTGATAGGCTACTGGACTGGCAAGGTAATTGATATTCAAACTAGCAGTTTATATTGTCAACAGTGCAAATTATGGAAAAAAAAGTTAAATACGGCTGAGTTTGAAGAATGGCATGAAGAGCATGTAAATAACGGTGAATGCCAAGCCAACCACGCGGGTCCATCAGGAAATATGGAAGTGGGAGCAGTAATAGACATGTTCAGCCGCTCCGAAGAGAAGTATAGAGCAAAGATTGGTAATTATGTTGGAAACGGAGATAGTAAGACGTTCGGTAATTTAGTCAAACCACAGCCATATGGTCAAGATTTTGTTATTAGTAAAAAGGAGTGCATCGGACACGTGCAAAAAAGAATGGGGAAACGTTTGCGTGACCTTGTTAAAAATACTGTTGAAGAAACAGTCGTAAAAACAGGAAAAAACGCTGGTAAAAAACGTAGGAGTAAAGTCCTTGGCGGTAAGGGAAAACTCACCGGAAAAATGATCGACAATTTAAGTAGATACTATGGAGCAGCTATAAGACACAATTGCGATTCGGTGCAAAAAATGAAAGATGCCATCTGGGCTACCTACTACCATCAGCAGTCGACAGACGAAAATCCTCATCATGAAAAGTGTCCGAGCGGCGAGACTTCGTGGTGTTCTTATAAAAAAGCTTTGGCCACAACGAGGGTAGAAAACTTTAAGCATGCATACTCTCCACTTCCACAAGATGTTCTTGAAGCTCTAAAACCAATCTACGAAGAGTTGAGCAAGGACGAACTCTTAGAAAGATGTGTCGGAGGTTTTACCCAAAACGCCAATGAGAGTCTTAACCAGTTGATTTGGAAAGTTGCACCGAAAAAGTTACCTGGTAGCAAGCAGCTCGTAGAACTGGCATCGTATATAGCTGCAAGTACGTTCAATGAAGGCGCAGGTGCTTTACTTACCTTTTTGTCCGATATGGGTATCAGCGTTGGACCAAGCGCGCACGATTATGCAAGATTGGAAGATAACTGTCGGGTAAGTAAGGCAGAGTTTCAAGCTGAACAGCAGACTAAAGAGGCCAGGATTGCAAAAAAAAGAAGCTGAGGATAACAATGTTGCAGCAGGAAATGTCCTTTATGGAGCTGGAATCGGTGACTCGGTGTAAGTTAAAAAAAAAAGATTTTTTCTTAACTTTTTCATACTTAAAAACTTTAAACGCGTTTTTCTCGAAACCACTTTTCCAAAGTCCGTGATCATTGTCATTTCAGAACCGTTTAACCGATTTACACCAAATTTGGTATACAGTTTCTAGGTATAATAAACCTCCCCCCAACGGTTCGTATGAAATTTTTTTTGTACATTAAGGGTGTTTTTCACCCCCAAAATGACGAAAATTTTGTCTGTCCGTATGTCCGTCGGCGTCTGTCTGTCTGTCTGTCCGTCGGTGTCTGCCTGTCTGGCTGTCCTTCGGTGTCTGTCTGTCTGTCGGTAAAAAAAATACATTTGGAAACCGTTGGGGGAGGATTTAGTGATGTTTTAATTAAATTTTACCGAAATTTTGGTTACAGGTAATTTTGGCCGAGATACAGTGATCACCGCAAATCATCTTTTTCAAAAGGCGTTTTGGGAAATGCTCCGTCACCGGCTTATTTGTCGACATAATTGCATGAAAAAATTTGAGAATGTTGTTGAAATGATGCTTAAAAGTGTACAAAAGGTTTGAATAAATTTGATCAACCCAGTTCTCTAAAAAAAATTCGCAAAAAAAGTGTTTTTTTTAGCATGAAAACCCTACCCTCCCCTTAAGACGGAACATGCGCATATTTCTTATTATCAGGGTAGACTGATGGGAAAACAGCAGAGCGATGTATGTAGCGAGTTGCGCATCTTGGGACTTCTCCCTAAATCCAGGGAGGGACTGCATGGGTTCATGGCGGAAGAACTTAATACTCACTTCGCGGGCGTCTCCATGACTGCTGATGAAAATCACGAAGCTATGGATGATATAATGACATCGGCCAGTGATGACGATATTTCCGAACGTATGGAAGGGGGACGAGTAGTGCCATTTGGCAAGTGTACCACACCAGCATCAGTGTCGGTCTCCCGACCGATTGCACTACTGTGCTTTCTTTACAAGGTTCTGGAAAAAATCGTACATGATCAGATAGTAGAACATATGAAGAAGACAAAACAACTTGACCCTATGCAGTCCGGATACAAACAGAATAGCTCAACGCAAACTGCTCTATTAAGACTAACTGAAGACATACGAACAGGAATTGACAAGAGACTGGTTACTCTTTTACTACTGTTTGACTTCAGCAAGGCTTTCGACACGATTTCGTCAGCTAAGCTTTTAGCAAAGCTGCGAGCCCTGGGGTTCTCCAGACATGCCATGGTGTGGATAAGATCTTATATATTAGGTAGAAGACAAGCTGTTGTAACATGCTCTGACATCAAGTCATCTTGGCTATTCACAAATCTTGGAGTGCTTCATGGGTCAGTGTTGGGATCCTTGCTGTTTTGTCTTTATATAAATGACATGAAAGAGCTATTCGCTAACTTAAACAAACATCTAAAAAAAGACGACACGAGGCGCGTCATGAACCTGCTCTATGCGCAGATGACCTACAGACTTACATACAGATCAATCCGGAAAACTTTGTTGAAGGTGTTGAGATTCTGTCCAGGGTTGCGCAAGCGGTGGCTGATTGGGCTAGAGTCGTCGCTGTTAAGCTAAATAAGATCAAGACTAAAGCTATTGCTTTCGACTCTTGTAAATATATAAATAGTCTTGAGTTGCGAGGTATGCCGGAAATAAGTTTGGGAGACGGCGTCTCCATACCTTTCTCGCAGACTGTCACGAGCCTGGGCGTTATACTTGATTCTAAACTCACGTGGCAACCTCACATTAATATGGTTACAAAGAAGATTAACAGAGTATTATATAACTTGAGGTCTTTTAGAAAGTATACCACTCGGGATCTGCGCAAACATCTGACCATGGCTCTAGTTTTTCCGCACATTGATTATTGTTCTGTTGTCTATTTAGACGCGTCTCTTGAACAGCGTATCCGGCTGCAAAGACTGCAATATTCATGTATGCGCTACGTTTTGTGTGCTAGGAGGGATGAGCACATCACCCCTAATAGGCTAGAATTATAGTGGACAAAAGTTGATACAAGGAACATGGTTTTCATAGCTCAATTAATATACAAAACACTAAATATGAAGGAACCAGAGTATTTGAAACCATTCTTCAAAAATAATAAATCGAATCGGCCTGTAAGGGGTGATGTAAGGGAGCTCTCTATTCCATACATGTGCACTGAAACTGGAAGAAGATCTTTCCAAGTACAGGATGCGCATTTGTGGAACTCACTCCCTTTTGTGATACGCACGTTACCATCATACAAAGCGTTTAAGATAGTGGTCAAACGATATTTTTCGAACATTGACTGATTGTGATGTCCTAAATTATTTAAATTATTTTAGTTAAGTTCTATGTTCGACATGTATGATTGTAATTTCTAGTAGTGCATGGATGAATGAGTGATTGGAACGGAATGAAAGAAATAATGTAAATAATATATGTAAGTTTTAATTAATGACGTGATAGATTCTTATAATGACTGGAGTACACTGCTTAAAGGTACCTGGCGAACATATGTGATATTTATATTATGGTGACGAGCATTATGTGATATTTATATTATGGCGACGAGCATTATGTGATATTATTGTTTTTAAGAAAATCCTTGTATGACATTAATGTTTTTAATTTTGTATATACATATGCAAATAAAGTTTCTATCTATCTATCTATCTATGTATCTATCTATCTCTCTCTCTCTCGCTCGCTGCTGGCTGTTGGCCGCTAGCCCTGTAGCTTCCCCTCTCCCGTGTTATTCGCCGCTTGCCGCTGGAGGCTTCGTGCCTCGCGTGCTGTCTCACTTTCTCTCTGGTGTTAGTGGGGCTATCGCCTCCACCAGTTCCTCAACAGGCACACATACCACAGACACAGCGGAGCGAACCGTGGAGAAAAGCGAACGCGAACACGTGCAGACGCGGAGCAACCTTTTACTTCCTCCTGTAAAGATGGCAGCGAACATTCGATAACATGGTACGCGGCGCGAGAGCAAAATGTAGAATGGCCTTTCTCCTCGGTTCCGGCGGTGTCTCGCCGCCTGCTCTCGCTTGTCTACCACTAGCAGCGCGCGGCTGTAAGATGTCGATACTTTGTAAGGAGTTATTTGCGTCTCCTTACAATATATAATAATACTTAATATCTGCCAGGAAAAGCACAAGGATAAAGCTTGAATATGTTGTGATATATAGGGTGAAAAATTATTGTTTAATATCTCAGAATATTATGAATATAATCGGCTCAAAAATATTGAACCAGTAACCTAACACCTAACAAATATTCTCTGAATTTTTCAAAGCATTACATCAAGTATTACTCAAGTTACCAATGTCCAAAAAAATTGAATTTTTGACATTTCATTTTTTGTTCTCAGAAAACAAACCGTCTTATTACCTAAAAAATTTACAGAAATATATATTCGAGTAATAAATGTTAAAAAAATGTTGTCACAGTATAACAACTGATAAACGACTCATATAAAATCGTTTCAAGTCTTAAAATGAAGGATTTTAATTATTTTGTAAAAAATTCGATTCCCAAAAACCATTCCTGCATTAAATAAAAATTAAAAAACCGAAATTTTTTAATTTTTAAATATTGAAAAAGGTCATAAAAGAAATTTTACCATTTTTGCTGAAACTTCCAAGCGCACACTGGGTATTGATAGCAAATATTTGTGCATAGTTTGGGAAAGTTATAGCGCAGATTTAACGAATGGCGATATGCCACGCACGCCCCAAGGCATAAAACATGTTTGTACGTTAAAAAAACTTAACAATTTTTTCTTTGAGAAAGCAAAATTCGATTTTTCGATGAATTTCACTGCTCTTTTAAGTAAAAAGTTAATTTTTCTCCTTATATTATATGTAAATAACAATCGTACTACAAATTTAATAATTACACAGCCCCACAAAAAAAAATTGTAAGTCCCAAAAACTTGACCACGGTACTTATATGTTTTTGGGATCGCTGAATCCGAATCCAGGGTTAGTTTAACCCCATCAGATCTTTCTCAAGGTCAGTTGAAGGTCAAATTATCGAAATACATGAAAAATACACTAAAACCATGGTATCTTGGGGTTTTTGGGGTCGCTAAATCCGAATCCGGGGTCAGTTTAACCCCATCAGAACTTCCTCAAGGTCAGTTGAAGGTCAAATTATCGAAATACACTAAAACCATGGTATCTTGGGGTTTTTGGGGTCGCTGAATCCGAATCCGGGGTCAGATTAAACAATCAGATCTTTCTCAAGGTCAGTTGAAGGTCAAATTATCGAAATACATGAAAAATACACTAAAACCATGGTATCTTGGGTTTTTTGGGGCGCTGTATCTGAATCCGGGCTTATTACAACCCTATCAGATCATGGTCAAGGTCAGTTGAAGGTCAAATCAGAAAGATTCATAAAAAGTAGAGTCAAACCATGACATTTAGGGGTTTTTGGGGTCGCTGAATCCGAATCCAGGGTCAGTATAGTCCCATAAGGTTATATTTATGGTCAGTTCAAGGTTAGTTCAAGGTCATGGACGTAAAGAGAGTGAAAAAATTAGTTATAAACTGAAACAATGCAAAAGGTAATGTAAACCATAAAGCAAAGAACAATGTATATGCAAGTACAATTGTATCCTTTAAAACTATATCATAGTTTGCTGCTCCTTCATTTACTTTAAATTTGTTAGAAGTATATGCAATTCAATAAAATACCCGTAAAAATATTAAGCCCATTACTCTTTTTTTTGGTAACGAACTATTTTATTGTCAAATGATCTACAAAGTGGATTACGCTTCCGCTTCTCCGATGTTGATGGTAGATCTCTTTTTAACGACCAACAGTAATCTGCTAACATATTTACGTCCCATCTTCCTTGGTACCTGCGCTCCATTTCCTTGATATCTTGGTGAAATCTCTCTCCCTGCTCTTCGCTGTAATCACCTAGGTTTTCTGGAAATTCATCAACATGCGAATATAAAAAGTGTAATTTTAGATTCATTACGCAGCCTTGATTTTTGTAACTATTTACTAAATTTAAAACTATTTGTTGGTAATTTGGGCTCTTATGATTTCCAAGAAAGTTTTTAATTACGTCCTTGAAACATAACCATGCTTCTCTCTCTGTATGATTCATTTTCGTAACAAAAATTTCATCATTTATCATCTTACGAATCTGAGGGCCATCGAAAATTCCATCATTTACTTTAGCATCACTTAATTTGGGAAACTGATTTCGCAGATACTTAAAGCAGCTACCATCTTTGTCTAAAGATTTTACCCATTGTTTCATAAGTCCCAATTTAATGTGCAGAGGTGGTATAAGAATTTTTGATGGATCAACAAGTGGCTTATCTTTTATATTCTTAGAACCCGGTTCGAACTTTTGTCTAAGGGGCCAGACACTCTTTATGTAATGATTCTTTCTATCCCTACTATCCCATTCACATAAATAGCAAGGATATTTTGTGAATCCCGATTGTTGCCCCAGAAGTATTGTTATGATTTTAAGATCCCCACATATTTGCCATTTATGATCATTGTATTTTATTCGGTCTAATATTACTTTCATGTTACAGTACTCTTCATTCAGTATTACCGAATATCCTATGGGAATGGCTGCATAAACATTTGTATTGTGTAACAGAACGGCTTTTAAACTTCTCGTTGACGAATCGATGAACAATCTCCACTCGTTAGGGTTGTAACATCCATGTTTAAAGCAATTCATCAACCCAACTATATCTTTGCAGTAAACTAAGGAAAATTCTTCATCTTTAGCGAAATAATCACGATATTTCTTAACTCTGTCTCGGTAGTAAGAAACTTTAATTTTTCCAGCTTCATTAGTATTTTCTTTTAGCCACGAAGCCAAGTACTCCGCCCCATCCTTTGGTAGGCCCAAATCGCGTATGTGATTATTCACTTTTTCCTGTGTAAGTGGACCTTTCACCTTCTTAGTATTGTAGGGGATATATTCTTCGTCACTTGTATCACTTGTACTAGCAACGTCATTGTCTTCATCAGGCGCTATTTCTTCTTCCGCAATAATATCTCCTTCCTCCATTTCTTCTTCTAAGATTTCATCTTCATCATGTCTTTCTAAATCAAAATATTAAAGAGCAGTACAAGAACATGTTTGATTTAGACATGAAAATTGATGAATTTCTAAATTTTCCTCAAGATCCATACTTCCACTTACGTACATACCCAAAAATAACAGTCTTCTTTTCGTAAAGGTTCCTTCCATATCATAGGCACATTCATTTTTACTTCAGTTTTACCATTTTTGTCTTTCTGTAACATTTTCCTATATATTGCGCATATGATTTTAGGAACCCAATCAAATTCATCAATTTTCATGTCTAAATCAAACATGTTCTTGTACTGCTCTTTAATATTTTGATTTAGAAAGACATGATGAAGATGAAATCTTAGAAGAAGAAATGGAGGAAGGAGAAATTATTGCGGAAGAAGAAATAGCGCCTGATGAAGACAATGACGTTGCTAGTACAAGTGATACAAGTGACGAAGAATATATCCCCTACAATACTAAGAAGGTGAAAGGTCCACTTACACAGGAAAAAGTGAATAATCACATACGCGATTTGGGCCTACCAAAGGATGGGGCGGAGTACTTGGCTTCGTGGCTAAAAGAAAATACTAATGAAGCTGGAAAAATTAAAGTTTCTTACTACCGAGACAGAGTTAAGAAATATCGTGATTATTTCGCTAAAGATGAAGAATTTTCCTTAGTTTACTGCAAAGATATAGTTGGGTTGATGAATTGCTTTAAACATGGATGTTACAACCCTAACGAGTGGAGATTGTTCATCGATTCGTCAACGAGAAGTTTAAAAGCCGTTCTGTTACACAATACAAATGTTTATGCAGCCATTCCCATAGGATATTCGGTAATACTGAATGAAGAGTACTGTAACATGAAAGTAATATTAGACCGAATAAAATACAATGATCATAAATGGCAAATATGTGGGGATCTTAAAATCATAACAATACTTCTGGGGCAACAATCGGGATTCACAAAATATCCTTGCTATTTATGTGAATGGGATAGTAGGGATAGAAAGAATCATTACATAAAGAGTGTCTGGCCCCTTAGACAAAAGTTCGAACCGGGTTCTAAGAATATAAAAGATAAGCCACTTGTTGATCCATCAAAAATTCTTATACCACCTCTGCACATTAAATTGGGACTTATGAAACAATGGGTAAAATCTTTAGACAAAGATGGTAGCTGCTTTAAGTATCTGCGAAATCAGTTTCCCAAATTAAGTGATGCTAAAGTAAATGATGGAATTTTCGATGGCCCTCAGATTCGTAAGATGATAAATGATGAAATTTTTGTTACGAAAATGAATCATACAGAGAGAGAAGCATGGTTATGTTTCAAGGACGTAATTAAAAACTTTCTTGGAAATCATAAGAGCCCAAATTACCAACAAATAGTTTTAAATTTAGTAAATAGTTACAAAAATCAAGGCTGCGTAATGAATCTAAAATTACACTTTTTATATTCGCATGTTGATGAATTTCCAGAAAACCTAGGTGATTACAGCGAAGAGCAGGGAGAGAGATTTCACCAAGATATCAAGGAAATGGAGCGCAGGTACCAAGGAAGATGGGACGTAAATATGTTAGCAGATTACTGTTGGTCGTTAAAAAGAGATCTACCATCAACATCGGAGAAGCGGAAGCGTAATCCACTTCGTAGATCATTTGACAATAAAATAGTTCGTTACCAAAAAAAAGAGTAATGGGCTTAATATTTTTACGGGTATTTTATTGAATTGCATATACTTCTAACAAATTTAAAGTAAATGAAGGAGCAGCAAACTATGATATAGTTTTAAAGGATACAATTGTACTTGCATATACATTGTTCTTTGCTTTATGGTTTACATTACCTTTTGCATTGTTTCAGTTTATAACTAATTTTTTCACTCTCTTTACGTCCATGACCTTGAACTAACCTTGAACTGACCATAAATATAACCTTATGGGACTATACTGACCCTGGATTCGGATTCAGCGACCCCAAAAACCCCTAAATGTCATGGTTTGACTCTACTTTTTATGAATCTTTCTGATTTGACCTTCAACTGACCTTGACCATGATCTGATAGGGTTGTAATAAGCCCGGATTCAGATACAGCGCCCCAAAAAACCCAAGATACCATGGTTTTAGTGTATTTTTCATGTATTTCGATAATTTGACCTTCAACTGACCTTGAGAAAGATCTGATTGTTTAATCTGACCCCGGATTCGGATTCAGCGACCCCAAAAACCCCAAGATACCATGGTTTTAGTGTATTTTTCATGTATTTCGATAATTTGACCTTCAACTGACCTTGAGAAAGTTCTGATGGGGTTAAACTGACCCCGGATTCGGATTCAGCGACCCCAAAAACCCCAAGATACCATGGTTTTAGTGTATATTTCATGTATTTCGATACTTTGACCTTCAACTGACCTTGAGAAAGATCTAATGGGGTTAAACTAACCCTGGATTCGGATTCAGCGATCCCAAAAACATATAAGTACCGTGGTCAAGTTTTTGGGACTTACAATTTTTTTTTTGTGGGGCTGTGTTATATATAAAGCAATCAACAAAAATAGTTTAGAGAGAATCTGTTGCAAAATTCATCGCCAAATTTCGTCTGAATTTTATAAATAATAAAATTAAAAAAAGTTATAAGTAATGTTATATAAACAAATAAAATTATAAAAAGTGTTTGTCTAATACATTAATCTCTTAATAAGATACTGTCAAAGAAATCACAACAGTTGTAATTTGTGTTTTGTAATTTTAAATAATTACAAACCAGAAAATTATTAATTAAACAATTTTTATACTTTCACCGATTTTCGCATATCTCATATACTCTTAAGTTGAATACGTTGAGCCTTGAAATATTAATAGTAAGAAAAATATAAAATGTTTTCATACTTTCCGACTGTATATTGTAAATCGAGTACAAGGCAATTCAAAATACATTCAACTCGATTTTTGTATAAAGAAATAGCTCATACGAAAATAAAATCTTCCAATACAATTGAAAATTCGTTATCAAAGTTTTAGTAACAGTAATATACGAGTAATAAGAAAATTCTATTAAATTTATTTTTTCAATTATTGTTTTTTATGCTTTTAGGGTTTATGGGTTTAGGTTTTATGGATTTAGGGTTTATTGGTTTACGATTTATGGGTTTAGAGTTTATGCTTTCCTGGCTTATGGGTTTAAGGTTTATGCTTTTCTGGGTTTTTTTTATGTTTATGTGTTTGAAGTGTACTGGTTTTTAGTTAGTGAGTTTTAGTTCCATAAGCTCTAGGTTTATGGTTTCTCTGTTTATATGTTTATATGTTATGGGTTTTGCGTTTAGGACTTTTAGTTTTATGGCTTGAGTCTATGTGTTTAGGTTTGACAAACTTTGAGTTTCTAAGTTTTGGTAGTATGAGTTCATATAAACTAAAATTATTTGATAGTTTTTATTCTTTAGGTTATGTTCTGGACCATTTAAAATGATGTATTGGAAATCATAGATAAATGTTTTGAATGAAGTGAGGTTCAGAATGTAGAAGTTGTTTATTTATCAATATCTTAATTGAATTAATAAGATATTTATCAATAAAAATATTACTTCTGCTTAATTTTTTAGGTTAAGACTTAATGATGGTGTTTTCTATATTGTTGGAGATATAGTCTTTATTTCGAAGTATGCGGGCAAGATGAAATGTAATCTCCAAAAATTTGTATCATGTATTTCCGAAAAAAGCGTATAAGGCAGTTTTTACGATGTTTTATGTTGTAGGTTATGTTTTAGACTAATTCTATATTTTTTGAGGATATATATTTCATTTCGAAATATGTTTGCAAGATAAAATGTAATCTCCTAAAATTTTTATTATGTTAAATCGAAAGAACGGTGTACGAGGTCTGTCCCAAAAGTATCCGACTTACCTCGATTCCTCGGCGCTTGATTTATTCTTCGTCATCCGGGGGGTGGCATCCTTCAAAGTAGTCCCCATTTGATTGAACAAGATGCTCATATCGATGTTTCCACTTATTAAAGCACTTTTGAAAGTCAGACTTCGGAATCGCCTTTAGTGCATTCGTCGCATTAGTTTCAACAGTCTGTTTATTGTCGAATCGATGTCCTTTAAGCGGCATTTTCAATCGAGGAAACAGCCAAAAGTCGCAGGGAGCTATATTAGGACTGTATGGAGGCTGGCGGAGCTGCGCAACACTGTGTTTCAATAAATACTGCTGCACAAGGTTTGATGCGTGCGCTGGAGCATTGTCGTGATGAAGAAGCCAGTCACCGGTTTCCCAAATTCTCGGTTAAAATTCGCCAAACAGTACTTTTTGGTATTCCAAGTTCATCTTCCAGTTCTCTCACAGTCAAGCGACGATCTCGTTCAACTGCGACACGCACACGCTCGACATTATCCGACGATGTTCCCGTCGAAAGTCGACCAGAACGAGGATCACTGTCAACAGATGTGCGGCCACTTTTGAACCGCCTATACCACTCTTTTATTTGTGTTTTGCCCATACACTCATCTTTAAAGGCCTTTTGTAACATTTCAATAGTTTCCGCACAACTTTTACCGAGATTAAAGCAAAATTTTATGCAAATTCACTGTTCGGTTCGATCTGCCATTTTTAGCAATAAGTAAATTGCGACGAACGCAAAAAAGTCGTTGTAAACAAATACACACTACGCGGGAACTAAGGCGATTCATCGGTATCTCAGGCTACTGACGAGAAGGTTAGGAGTTGCTGGTCACGTTCGTACCCTCCAGAGGTCGCCTGAGTCTCTCCGCGCGAAGATATGAACGTAGGTCGGATACTTTTGGGACAGACCTCGTATAAGGCAGAATTTTCGATTTTCTATGTTCTAGGTTATGTTTTAGACTAATTTGACTTGTGGATTTGAATTCAGCGGTGCAAAATCTATAAGAAATGATGCAATGCACGCAAAAATTATGATTTTTCTTTATAGTGTAATAGATTGAATCAATTTTTTCCGAAGAATGTCACTTTCCATTTTCAATTTTGATGCTAAATTGTTATTTTAAGACATTCTATATAGTTTTCCTGTATTCCTTGGGACTTTACCTTGAAGCTTGAAAAAGAGTAATTGAGTTATCTTATTCCTGTCAAAAGATCTACGATTTTGAAAAAATAAATCGCCGTTCTTCCTACTTTGCGGCGATAAGCAGGATTATGGCCAACGTAGGCGGAATAAGGGCGAACAAACTCCTGACAACGGTGACCCATTTCATTCTTCTGTATGGTGCAGAGATCTGGGTCGATGCACTAGAAATTAATTCCAATAGAAAACCTATGGCTACAGTTCAGCGGACAGAAACATTGAGGATAGCGAGGCTAGCAGGCGTGATTCCAATCGACCTGCTCACCAAGGAGCGAAAGACAATATATGAAAGAAAAGCAGAAGACAACACACAACAAGTTAAAAATGAGGAAAGAGTGATGACGATCAAGAAATGGTAAGAGCGATGAAACGCAGATGCCAGAGGCAGATGGACCGCGAGACTGATAAAGAAAATTGATAAGTGGATGGTACTTCCGATCTCACCTCGGACACATGAGGAATGTGAAGAATCCAGAGTGCCTGCATTGCGGACATGCGGTGGACGACGCGGAATACACTTTGCTGTGATAAGCTGGGACAATATCGATGCCTTCATTGAAAAAGTGCTACGGCAGAAGAAATGTAACAACTTTGTGGACGACATCAGGATCATCGAGTAAGGAAAAATAAGAAGAGCCGTGGGTAACGCTTTGAAGAAGCAAAGAAACTCACCCTGATGGAATATATATATATATATATATATATATATATATATATATATATATATATATATATATATATATATATATATATATATATATATATATATATATATATATATAATTTGTTTCATTAAAAAGAGTTTGAAAATATATACGTCTTTGGTTTACCACATTTTTTTTATTTATTGTATCAAACCATAGACTTTCAAAACTACGTACGTTATGCATTTAAAGTTCAATAGATACATACTTTGTTCAAACCATAGACTTTCAAATCCACGTAACCCTAGACATAAAAGTTTAACCAACCCCTCCAAATAAATACTTTTTATCAAACGATAGACTTTCAAATCCACATAACCCTAGACATAAAAGTTTATAACTAACCCCTCCCAATAAATTCTTTTTATCAAACGAAAGACTTTCAAATCTATAGGGATAAAAATTCAATAAATGAATACTTTATATGAAACTTGCAAATCCATTACTATAATAACTAAATGACGTAATTTAAACAAGTGACTTTTCTGACTATTATTATTTATTTAGGTAATAAAGACTCGGATAATCTCGTGGAACTATAACCTTTTTATTGTTATGTAAGCGACGTTTGGGGAGTTTTTACTATTCCCCTCTTCATTGCTACAAAATTTACAAAAATTTTTTTTACGAAAATGTCAAACAATGAATTACAAAATATACAAAACAGTTACAAATTTACAATGTACTTAAATACATAACTTTTAGTCTGGAAAAGATCAACGAGCTAACATCGTATTAACTAATGTGAGAATGGCACTTCTAAAAAAAATTCAATTTAATTACTTACAATTATATAGAAAAAAACTAACAACAACATAATGACAACAACAATTAAAAGAATTGTTTACAAAAACCTCAAAACGAACCAATATTATTACTCACTTGAACAATAAAACACATAAAATCGCCCAGTGGTTTGACAGTGGAGGCCGCTCCGCGTCGTAGATGTTGTGTTTAATGTATTTTATTTAATGTACTGTTATGGAAATAAATATTAATTATGTCAGAAAAAGACAGTTTATTAAAATTTTTACGAATAAATTTCAGATAAGATGATAATATATAACAAAGAAAATCTTAAAATTTTATATAATATTAAAGTGATACACTTTTGGTTCTCCGGTTTTCCTGGCCCTGAAGTTTCAATCTTTAGATGTTACTAATTTTTTTCTAAATAAGAACGACTGTTTAAAAAATTTATGTTTTACCCTGTGACCTGGTGGTTGGCTACCCCTGCAGATGACGTTCCATCGACCTGAAGGTAGCCCTGACACCTGGACATCGTCTACGGGGAGATTTCGCGTTTTTCTCTAAATCCTATGTCTACCTGGTGCTACTTCTCGTAGACGATGTGCCGTTGACTTGGTGGTCACCCTGACAACTGGACATCGTCTGCAGGGAGATTTCAGATTTTTCACTAAATCTTATGTCTACCTGGTGCCATTACACGTAGACGAAGTACCGTTGACCTGGGGGTTACCGTCACACCTGGACATCGTCTACTGGATGATTTTTGGGTTTTCACTAAATGCTATGTCTACCTGGTGCCACTATCGTAGACGATGTCCCGTTGACCTGGGGTTAACGCTGACACTTGGATATCGTCTACGGGGAGTTTCCGGGATCTTCACTAAATCTTATGTCTTCCAGGTGCCACTACTCGTAGATGATCTGCCGTTGACGTGGGGGTTACCCGGATACCTGAACATCGTCTACGGGGAGTTTCCAGATTCTTCACTACATTTTATGTCTACGTGGTGCCACTACTCGTAGATGATGTCCCGTTGACCTGGGGGTAACCCTGACACCTGGACATCGTCTACGGGGAGATTTAGGGTTTTTAAGTAAATCTTATGTCTACCCAGTGCCACTACTCGTATACGATGCGCCGTTGACCTGGGGCTCAGCCTGACACCTGGACATCGGCTACGGGGAGTTTCCGGGTTCTACACTAAATTTTATGTACACCTGGTGCCATTCCTCGTAGGCGATGTACCGTTGACCTGGGGGTATCCTGACACCTGGACATCGTCTACTGGATGATTTTTGGTTTTTCACTAAATGCTATGTCTACCTTGTGCCATTACTCGTAGACGATGTACCGTCAACCTGGGGGTCATCCTGACACCTGGACATCGTCTACAGGGATATTTCGGGTTTTTTACTGAATATAAAAAAAATTAAATACACAGGATTATATGGGCATAATATGTGATATAATCTGCCCACTGCACGTATTCCTTGTATTAATAGAACTATAGAAAAGTATAAATTCCTCGTATTATTAGAAGTAGTAAAAACAGCGCGTGAAAAAAAAAACTTACCTGCATCTTTAGTTTTAGTGGGTCACCTTGCCACCTGGACATCGTCTTTAGAAAGTTGCTGGGTTTTTCACTAACTATAAAAAAAATTGTATATTAAAAATATAAATATTAAAAATATAAATATATATATATATATATATATATATATATATATATATATATATATATATATATATATATATATATACCGTTCCACGTCAACCGGAACACCGCCCTGCCCCAAATTCTGTTCGACCTAAAGACTTTTCAAAATATGAAAAATGTAGCTTTTTTTTTATGTACTTTGTATTAGCGGGTAGTTATTTTAAAAATTTCGTTTTCAGACGGAGCGGCACGTTCCCTAACCTTAAAGAAATACTACTTTACGAAATGATCATGCTGTTAGAAATCACAGGAGTTCCGAAAAATTCCAAGCAACGACTATTTTTATGTATTTTGAGCTGCTGAACACGAATCCGACCTTCTTCTTTACCGATACCTGAAGTGTTCGTCGCTAACCTCGAAAAACACCCCAAAATTGCTGTTTCACTTGGTTGAGAGGTAGGTTCTGTGATCTACGTGAGGAAAATTATTGACAGAGCGTATTTTTATGTATTTTGAGCTGCTGAACACGAATCCGACTCTCTTTTTAACCGATGCCTCAAGTGTTTATCCCTAACCTCACAAAACACCCAGAAATTGCGGTTTTACGCGGTAAAAAACGTAAGTCTATTGAGGAACATTATCGACGGAGACTATTTTTATGAATTTTGAGTTACTGAATATTAACTCGAAGCTACATTTTATTTGTTTACTTCTACTCAAGTATATTCAATGAAAATAACTGCTTACTACTAATATATAGTTATTATGCAACTTTTTTATTGATTTCTATGAACACTCTCTGCATTTTACAGGGTTGATACTATCTTTATTACAAAGCCCGCATTACTTTCTTAATTATTATTTTGTAATTTCTAATTTTTTTAATGTTTAAAGTTTTTTAATTATTGTTCTTTTTTGTATATTTGTATTATTTTGTTTAATGTTTTTAAAATTCAATTATTAATATTGTATTATTGATAATGGATTTGGTGCATTAGGGTATCTAAACGCAGTAATTTTTTGTTGGATGAAACTAAAAACGCGTATCCTTCTGAAATTTTTGTAACAGATGGTGCAGTTGAGAATCTTTTCTTTAGTGATCTTTATTTTTGTTCATAATATTTTGGGAATAGTGAAAGAATGTTATTCTTTGGAACTTTTGTCTCGCCCAGTCATAAAGTTGTTTTATCCCAACTAAAGGTTTTTAGGATAAGTTTAATTACTGCATAATCCTTGTTTTGATTACTTAAATTAAGTAATATTTAGTCATTATAAGCGCCATATTGAATCCGCTAAACGATTCACGTAATCAGGTTAATTACGTCAATAAATTTATTAAACATTCAAATCAAAACCCATATTTATTTTATCCAATAATGATTTAAGGGGTTATATCTCCCTTGTGCTCTAAAAAACAAGGCTTTGTTAATTATTTTTTTTAAAGGACATTTGAGATTAAAGGTATACAAATAATATAACATTAAATTAAGCAACTCTTGAAGAAGAGAAAAAAAATTTTTATTGATATTTTTTTTACAAAATGGCGGCTGTGCAGTGATTATCGTGAACCGCTTTTTCAAAAAGGTCTTTCGCGGCGAGCAGTACAAGTCTCGTCCAACTCCACCTATAAAAAAAAAAAAAAATTTCTATTATCTACATGAGTTTTGCTAGTGAAGTACACATGATTATATTTTTAGAATTTTTTTTCTTGAAATGGCGATTGTTTTAATAAAAAATCGTGTTTTCGACGAAAAAAATTGACTTAAATTGTTTATAACTTTGTTTCTTGTTAATTAATCGCTAAAATCGTGTGTACTTCACTAGATAATCAAACAATGAAGCTACTGTTAAAATTTTAAGTCAATAGAATGTAAAATTTTTGAGTTCTACTGCTTGCCGATTTTGAAAACATGGTTTCGAGAAAAACGCGTTTGAAATTTCAAAATGCTATAAATCTTAAGAATCGCAAAAATATAGTCCATAATAATTTTTTTACCTTCAGTCTGCTATCCCTGCACCATATAATTGTCCTTCCAGGGCCTTCATTTCCTCTTCTTTTTTTTTGCCTGATGTAATGCTGCGCCTGGCTTCTTTCGCGATATCGGACATACGATGCTCAGCGGTTTTGACGCGATTGGCGTCCGTTTCCACGCAAAACTCGTACATGTTTGGTCCAACAGTCAACCTAAGAGCACCGTAAACGGCAAACAGACCCGAGAAGCCGTCATTGAAGATAATAATGGCTACGTCAGTCGCAATGTCAACTATAGTCTTACCGCTTGACACCGTCTTTGGAGCAATTGACCACACTACAGCATTAAACGACTCATTATTGTTCTGAGTATACGCACCCAAGCAGCGTGACAGAAGGTTGTCGGAGCTGAGTTCATTATCAATGGGTTTTATTGCGTTAAAAACATCCTCATGCATTGGACTCTTGTGCTCGTACGTTGCAAGTGTACCAAGCGCTGTACTGCGCTGCCAAGAACACCAAGAGTCTACTCCGACGGGACGCACTTCTCGTGCTGTGTATTCTCCTTCGTCGACATTTTATGAAGTAACGTTGCCCAAATTTCATTCCGCATTTTTCGACTGAATCGTAGTTTCTCCTAATAGCAAATCCGTAATAAATAGAAAGTTCATCAATTAACTTTCCGGTCAACTTTCCTCGGTCGCCAAGACCTTTCGTTGTTTTTTTTCAAATTGCGCAGACGCGTTCCCATGCACTTCTGAACGTGTCCGACACATTCTTTTTTTTCGACGATGAAATCTTTATAAGGTTTTGAGTCGACTATACCTTTATATGTTTTTGAATCGCCGTCGCCGATATATTTCAAATATTTGATATTATGAAGTTTTTCTGAGCGTTTGAACATTTCTATAACTGCGTCGATCTCCATTTTCCCGGCACTACCTTCATGGTTGGTATCACAGTTCTGTTTATGTAAAGAGTATACCTCTTCGTATTCAGCAGTACCTTCTTTTTTTGTCAATATTCACACACTTTACAGTACTTAGATTTTACACACACATCCAATACCTTGCCAGTGTACCAACCAATCAAAGTCACCAATCCGAACAAAGACGTAAACCCTCTCTTTCGCCAAGATCCATCGCCTGGCACCGTGAGACCTTCTTTTTCACCTCGTTCGATAGAAATTTCTTTTTCTTTAATCGCTGATTTTTTCATAGTTATAATTCGAACATTTGAAGTAGCAGTGGCGATATTAGATATGATCTTACTGTAAGTTGTTTGAAAAACAGGCTTTGCAAGATCCATCATAGAGCAGAACTTTTTTATACCGTTGATGCCTATGCCTATGATGCGCATAGCTAAAATAATACGGCAGTTCATTTCATAAGCTCGACCATTTATTACAGGACAGCTGTTAATATCAGCATCACCACAGTTCGAACAAGATACAATAATTTTGATGCCTAGTGCACGCTTGTTCGACTCTAAAAACCGCACGTCACCATTACATTTTTTGCATACTACTAATTCAGAAAGAGCAGTAAATACAGCGAAAAAATTGATGAAACAGTAGCCGAAATTATTATCAACATCGCGGTCACGGTCTAAATCAGTAGTTTTCAATTTCTTAGCCGAGGTACTAACGTGCTCCGAATCGCCTTCGAACGAATGGCGGTTAGGTGGGCGTCGATTACTAATTTTACTCCGTTTTGTACTTGTACTTCTTGTTTTACTGCCTTTGCGGCCATTGTACACCTTTGTAAAGCAAAACTCAAAATAACAACGTAAACAACGAGAACGGCTGATCGACTGAACACAGGGCAAGTGTGAGTAAACACGTGCTGTAATGACGCTGTAACCATCGTAATGTCATGTAGCGACCTCTATAATTCAAATTTAAAACACGATATCGATCGTAGGTAACTTCTACTAATTTCCAAAACCGCGAAATTCAAAAAAGCGAGCATCGCTAAAATAAGCGAAAATTGTAATTTTGGAGCATCAAAGCTGTTTGGAAAAAATTGATTTAAAAAAATTTTGAGTTTAAATCGGTACTTGGGCGTTGTAGATTTTGATTCTAGGATTGTTTTGGCAAGATTTAAGCCAATAAAAAGAATGGAAAAAAACAAAAAAATTTGGGGGATATAACCCCTTAATAGATATGGTAGAGAAGGACCAAAACAGGTTTTAGCAAGCATAAATTAAAGGTAATACTATCTAATTTTTTAGGTTTTAAAAGAGTCTGGTTCCCTTAATTATATATACTCAACGAATAGAAACCAAATAAAATTAGATTCGTGTTCGTGTTTAACGGCTCAAAATTCATAAAAATACTCTCTGTTAATAATTTTCCTCCCGTAGATCACAAGACCTACCTCTCAACCGCGTGAAGCAACAATTTTGGGGTGTTTATTGAGGTTAGGGCCGAACGCTTGAGGTATTGGTAAAAAAGAGGTTCGGATTCGTGTTCAGCAGCTCAAAATTCATAAAAATACTCTCTGTTAATAATTTTCCTCACGTACATCACAGGACCTACCTCCCAGCCGCGTGAAACAGCAATTTTGGGGTGTTTTTTGAGGTTAGGGACGAACGCTTGAAGTATCGGTAAAAAAGAGGGTCGGATTCGTATTCAGCAGCTCAAAATACATAAAAATAGTCGTTGCTTGGAATGTTTTGGAACTCCTGTGATTTCTAACAGATTGATCATTGCATAAAGTAGTATTTCTTTAAGGTTAGGGAACGTGCAGCTCCGCTTGAAAACGAAATTTTAAAAATAGCCACGCGCTAATCGAAAGTACATAAAAAATGCTAAATTTGTCATATTTTCAAAAATATTTAAGTCGAAAGGAATTTTGAGCAGGGCGGTGTTCCGGTTGACGTAGAACGTCATATATATATATATATATATATATATATATATATATATATATATATATATATATATATATATATATATATATATATTATAACCGGGTTTTTGCCCGAAGTTAACCCGCGATATATATTCTCTCAAATAGGATGAGGGTACATTGGCGCACCAGCCGATGCACGTGCGCTCTCGCAGGCCTGTTGCTCGGGATACATCGCGAGAGAGAGAGAAAGAGAGAGTTCAGACGCCGAAAGGCACTTACAATAATTCCTCGGCGAGATTGCGGCTCGCTCGTACTGCAGAACTTCCTGGCGATAACGCTTCTTGGCGACGTCGCCCGGATGCTTGTCGTCGGACTCGGCGATGGCCTGGGGCCAGCCGGCGACGATGCGCAGAGGTCTCCCCGTTTCCGTATCTCCACAATCTCGCACGGTCTTCTCGAGGTCCGTATATGCCCTCGCGACAATCGTGGTTTCGCTCACAGGAGCTCAAGCGTCTGTGCCGAAATATTGCGGCTCCGCGCTGCGCGTCGCCTCCCTTCGCCCTACCTATACTCTCTCTCTTTCTCTCTCACCTTTCCTCCGCTCCTTCGTTATCCCGTCGCCGCTGATGATGCCTGTAACAGCTGATTCTATAGTACATGTTATATTTAAGAGAGAGAGAGAGAGAGAGAGAGTATGTGACGAGGTGCTATTACCCGACAGACACCCCTCCCCCAGACGCTGCTAGTCGGAGATGTGCTAGCTCGACATCTACAGCTCTCTCTCTCTCAATAAATAAGAGAATGTCATAAATCAAAATTCACAAAGATAATAATAATGTGAAAGTAAAAAAAAATTAGAATAATAATCATTTTCAAAAAAAAAAAAAATAATAAAAATGCGTGAAAGGTGATTTGAAAGGAATACAAAAAAAGGTATGTTGTTCTCTCTCTTTATTCGAAGGTGTCTTCGCATATCCTTTCCGCTTTGCGATATTTGCTGTATTTGCGCTATTGCGTTCTCACGTTTCTAATTTTGTGTCTTCACCGTTTTAGAACTCGTGCGTCGAGGAGATACATCACGTTGAGGCGCAGGGTGTTTTGTGGACCCCTTTGGTCTCCCTCGACCTCGTATAGGTGTATCTTCCGCGATTTCCGCGGACGTTGTGTTGCGATCAACGCTTATCTCATCTACTGTAGTCGGTTGCGTCCCTACCCTATGACTAACACTTTTTGCTTTACGCTGGATAACTACACTTGTTTGACGCAGCCTACCACGCTTTTTTCCTACTACTACGGGCGCATCGCTCGCACGCGATTCGTCTGACTGAAGCTCGAGGTTGTTCGGTCCCTCGCTGTCCTTCGAAGTATCTTCTGCAGCTTCATCTTCGGAGTCGGAGAGCATGGTGCGTCGTCAAAGTACGGTTTCAAATCTTTCACGAAGATTTGTTCCACCTTGTTTCTATTTTTGTCAGCCAGTTGGTAGGTATTGTAACCTTGCTTCTCTGAAATGACGTTTGCCCCAGTGTATTTAGGGGCCCATTTAGCAATGATTCCTTGGGGCGCACACGAAAGAATGCGATTACGCCGCAATACTTTCTCGCCAACCGCATATTGCACGTCTCGTCGCTTGCTATTATAATATTTAGCTTGGCGTGCTTGCGCTTTTGATGAATTTTCTGCGGCTAAATCTCGTACTTCACGCAGTGTATTCATGCTCTCGTTCCAATTTTCTAACGCAGCTGTCTCTGCTTCATGCGCTGCGGCGAGTTCTTCTTGCCGTCGTAGCGTACTTTGAGGTACAGGGTTGCGTTCGAAATTCAGAAAAGCTGGTGACAATTCCGTGGATTCTTCCACGGCGGTATTATAGGCAATCACTAGCTCGGGAATGTGGAAATCCCAAGTATTATGGTTTGTCTCAATAGATGACGTGATCATGGTCTTAAAAGTGCGGTTTACACGCTCCATGGGCTTTGCTTGCGCATGATACGGTGGTATTTTGGTGTGGACCACTCCATGTTCTTCGAGGAATCGATCCACTATCTTGTTCTTAAATTCCGTTCCATTAACAGAGTGGAACGTCTCCGGCACTCCAAAGCGTGGGAAGATCTTCTCTCTGAGTTCCCTTTTAATCGTTTTCGCATTTGCCTTGCGAATGGGGATACACTCCACCCAGCGATGCCATTCCTAGGAATCGTCGAAGCTGTTTAAGATTTTTCGCAGCAGGAAGCTTCAATACTGGAGCGATATTGTCTGGATCCGGCCGGAATCCCTCTCGATTCACGAGAACCCCCAAAAATCTAACTTCACTGCGGCAAAACTCGATTTGTCAAGGTTGATGAGACCCGCATCGATAATTCTGCGGAGAACATACTGAAGCTGTATGAGAAGTTCTTCAAAAGTCTCTGTTGCTATAATCATATCATCCATATATGAATAGGCGTGTGGCTCAAGCTCAGGGTCGATAATTTTGTCACTCAATTCTTAGAATGTGGCAGGCCCGCCCGATACGCCATATGGGAGAGAACAGAATTCGGCAAGGCCAAGGCCTGGCACCGTAAATGCAGTCAAGTGTCGTGATTCTTCGTCTAACGGCACCTGATGATATGCACTACTTAGGTCAATACTGGAAATATTGTGCGCTTTCTGTAGCTTTCGCAGGATAGAGTCCATGTAAGGAAGCGGATACGCAGGTACCTTAGTCACTCCGTAGTCGACGCAAAAGCGATAACAGCCGTTTGACTTATGAACCATTACCACCGGGCTCGACAATTTGCTATGGGATCTACGAATGATCCCTGCCTCCAGCATTTGATGCCCTTGGGCATGCATTTCTTCTTGAAGTTTCTTGGAGACTGAATAGTACCTTTGCCTAATAGGTCGCGCAGAACCAACATCCACTCCTACTGCTGCTACCTCGAGAGGGAGAAGTTTCTCAATCCCTTCTACCTTTAATTTATTTTCGCAAGGTAGGATGTGTGCGTTGAACACTCGCTTAAAATCTACTCCGAGAAGACATCCTTCTGGTAGCTCGGGTAGGATAACGACCTCTAGGTGGCGTCGTACTTCACCTATATCGAATGGTAAATCGACATATCCGATCACAGGTGAGATCTGTCCGTTAGTCATACGTACGCCTAGTCCTTTACTTGGTGCAATCTTTTTATTACACGCTGTTGCAATCTGCAAGCCAAGTTGTCCAATACAGGTACGTACCGCACCTCCATCATGTAGTGCACGCACTCGGAATCCACCAATTTCCACTTACATCCACCAGCGAGAGTAGTCTCTCTCAATGTAAGGAGCTGATCCCCCATAAGCGCCATTCGTATCGTGAGCTACTATATGTTCTGCCGTCGTCGCGATCGGTGGAAGAACTGGCTCAGCTTGCTCTTGTGCTTCGCTGGTCTCATTAGAGTGAGTCGGTGAGGTCCTTAAGTTGGCTGCAGGGGTGGTATGGACCTTATCTACACACCCCCTGCTCTTTTCCCGCACAATCAGGACACGTCCTTGTAGTGTATCCTGGCCAGCTACAGCCCCAGCAGACGAGATGGAAACGTGGCCCAGGTGTCTTTCCTTTATTCTTGACGCTGGCCGGCTGGCGTGTGGAGTTTCTTCTTTTCGGACTATCGTCCCTTTTATAGTACCACCCCTTATATCTTGTGAGAGCCGATTTTTGCGCTGCTGCTTCAACAGCAGCTGACGGTGGAGCTTTCATAGGGCTAGTCTGAGTCAGCTGCTTTAGCTTTTCCTCGAACCGCTTCTCAATCATAGCTGAGATATCTTGAGACGAACTCTATGGTATCGCTGCCAGACTTGGAGCGTTGCGCTTCGCACTCTATTTCTCCTCTACCAGCTTGTCAACTTTCTGAGACAAATCTGGGGTCAAACTTTCAGCAATTGCAGCCAGACTCATTTTATAATAATTTGTCGGTGCGCGTGGCCCTTTATACGCCAATTCTGGCAGCAAGCACTTATCAGCTGGAGGTGGCTCTTTCCAGTTACGCCGCACCTCCACGACAGCTTCTGCCTGTCGCGCCAACCGAATCAAAGTGTCTAGATCGGTGGTTTGTTCCTTACTCACGATCGCTTGAAACTCTGGCGACATATTTTGATATATAAGTTGCAGTTTTCTTTCCTCGTTCCAAGGCACTTCGAATTTGTCAATGTACGAGAGCAGAGTAAATACGTAGTCCGTGACTGGTTCTGCAAATCCTTGGGTGCGCGCCGTCGCTTCTGTCACCAACCGCTGTTGATAATGGCTATCCACGCCCGCGCCGTAACTGCGTCATGCTGCCTCGCAGAAGTCGTGCCATGCCTACCAATTCTTCCTTGATTGACGACACCATTGGAGTGCTGTTCCCTTCAGCAACTCCGTCATGTCATTGAAGAGGTTCTCGTCCTCTATGCGGGTCAGTGTGCGGCACTCACTGACGCGTAACAAAAATTCTTCAATACTGCGACCGTCTTTTTCCCCTGAAAACTTGATGTTCCAGGATCGAACCGTTTTTCCAATATCATGAACTGGATGATCAGCAAATGTACTATTTTGCGATTGTCGCGTTGTCTCAGAATACTGAGGCACTCCCCTTCCCCTAGACTCTGGCCGGGTTGGGAGTGTCTGATCACGCTGGCGAGCTATCGCTGTTTCTCTCTCTTTCGTTTGTTGAAGGAGTGATATAAAACTCGAGGTGTTCGCGTTAAGTTGCGAACCACCTACTCTTGCAGCTTCTTCCTCTTGTGCCCTTGTATCGTCATTTAGCTGGTAATTGTCCTTATATAGTAGATCGAGTGCATCTTGAAAGGCAACACCTCTGTTGCTTTTGGGCTTTGCTCCTAGCCCCTGATGCGTATTCGCTGATTTGCTGTTTGTCATTGTCTCAAAACGCAGCCTTGTACTCGTAGTTAGTTCAGCAACATTCTCTCGCAGTTCTTTTACTTGAGTACTGTATTCTTGTACCAATACCTGCGTGCTTACCATTTCGAGTGCTACGGGTCTTGGAACGGGGTATGACATGCCATTTGATAACGTCATCATTACCATATTTAGATTTGCAATCATATTCACAGATTGTCTTGTACCCGTCGAAAATACTGGAGTCTGGTTGCTTGTTTTACCCGATCGTGATTTATCGTTGTTATTTTGGTACTTGTTACTGCCAGCGTACTCGGCGGTACCGTAGTATTAATTGGCTGGATTCCCCAGAATGATAGTTGCATTGGTGGTGGTGTTGGTGGTGGGATGAGCGTTTGTATAGGCTGATCATACTTTGGTGGTGTGATTACCTCAACCAGTGTCGAGTGAATCGGTGTTGTCGTAACCTCCGTCACTGCCGTCGCTCGGTAGCCCCGTTCCTGTTCGGTGGCTTGCCAAATATTGCTGCCTTCCTAATATTTCGGTCTGCGTTCTTTCGGTGAATTTTGCGTCGCTCAATACCTCGTCGAGCTTCTCTTCTCGACGAGTTTTCTGCTCTTCGTCGCTTGAGTTGTCTAAACAATCAACGAAATCTTCCGCTGTGTAGTCGCCCGGCAAGCGTCTATATATTCTATCGCTTTTCGCAAATTGCGTGCCATCGCTTTTCAATTCGAGCCTATTTAAAAAAATATCTAACTTTTGTCCGTCTAAGCGTAGAATCCACGCTTGGATCTCAGTTTCTACCATTTCATCAAAGGAGCTTTCATCGGGTAAAGCTTAATTGTACCCGAAAAAAATCATTGTTTATCACGCAAAACAACAAAAAATAAATAAAAATGCTTCTTTCAGTGTATTTTATCAATACTAGATTGCGTAAATCGCTTATACAGTATCTATTATCTAGTAACTATTACTCATAAAATAATATTCCAATATACAAGCGTTAACTCTGAAAGAATACTATTTTATCCGATATCGATTTAAATTAATTAAGTTGCATAAATCGCTATATAAAAAAAAGAATTCAAAATCCTATTTAATTTCCCCAGAAAAATTAAAATAAAATGTTCTTAGAAAAAACGCAATAAGAAAATTTTTCAATAATTAATTAATTAAATAGTTAATTAAATAAAAATATTATTTTATCACAATAAGTAAATAATACTAATTATCAATCAACCCAATAACAATTGTTTATTTTAAAACAATTATTCCAATAAATAATTAAATAATCGATTAAACAATAATATTATTTTACCGAAATAATTAAATAATAACAATAATCATTACTTAAATCCACAATAATTGTATATTGCACAAAACATTTATGCCAAATATAAGAAGTTTGTGAGCGATCAAGTAATTAATTAATTAAGTAATTAACTCCCAATATTATTTTTCAAAATGAAGTAAATAATTATTACAATCCTTAATTACGTTACTAAACTCTTGTTTATATATATATATATATATATATAGAATCTTATGGCCACGCAATAGTTCGGCGGTTTGCTCGCAATTGTATTACATATACTACACTGCGACTACACAGACTCTCACCTACACAACTATCTATAGTCTATACAGTACAGTCACTGTTTATACTCTCAGTATCGACACTAAATATGTTAAATTTTCGATACACGCTGATATAGTATCATCGCACGCACTACCGACATGTATTCTCCATACTCGAATATACGGTCAAATAACAAGCTAATCGAATAAACGAGCAAATATAATAAATTAGCGTGTTACCGAGCAAGTGGTCAAACGTATTTTTGTTTACTAGATTATTTATTTGAACCTAAATTAATTTTGCAACCATGTGATTAATTTTATAATGTAACAATTTAATTTTCACCGTCGAAAACAAATGTAATGATAACTAGAACAATATAGTTTATGAGTGATTCACAGTATTATTCAATTTACACAATAAAATTCCCAATAACTAGTTTGTTTGTAAATACTTAAAAAATAAATGATAATTCCCACAACACTGATTACATTTACTTTCGTCACGAAACAAAGTGTTGATATTATTTATGCGAATTCGCTTTAAATATACGAAATCCAATTTTATCTATTTTAACACTCGATGATTTTATCAAAATTAGCACTTTAGTTTTATAACATAATTTTATATTTTAGCGTAAACAATTGATGACAAAAATTGTTTATTATTGACCGTTAACTAAAAAGATTTTTAAATCATTAGCTTTTAATTAAGTATTTATTGAACAAAAAAAATCACTTTGACAACATATTTGTCCACTTGCGAGATACTCTTTTACAAAAAATAAATCACACACACTCCATGTACTATGAATAAAAATCTAGCAGCAAAGTTCCAAATTTGACTTAGTCCATCGATGATTTGCAAGAGGTGATTCTGTAATTTTGGTCCATTCTGAAAGGAGGTAAGGTATGTTCATTAGTTGGGTCCATTATGGTATGGAGCATGTTAAATAAAGTAGGTATAGAATTGAATGAAATGGAAAAGAGTAGAAAGTAGAAAAGAAAATTAGATCCTTTTGGTACACGAGCTTGTTGTACATTGGTGTTTTCGATTTCACGGGTCGCATGTTATTGTGTTTGATTTGGGTCATGTTTTATATTGCACGTGTAAGTGGTGTGATTGTTTTATTGATCCTATTTGGGTTCAATCTACATTAATGTTAGGTTCATTTTTCATCATTTTTTTATTATAGTGTCGCATATTTTGCTGCGGAGTCTTGGTTATCTGCGTCCATGTCTTCTTCGTAAGTGGTATGTCCTATTTTGGTTCTCTTGGTGCTTTCATGTAATGGTTCTTTTGGGTCTGGGTCCGTTTTCCTTCCTTTTTGGTCACGTTGTGTTATTTTGGTGTCCTCTGTTATTTTTCTGGTGTTATGGTCCCATGCGAGTTGCTTTTTGCAAGTTTGCTCATGTAGGTGATAAAGCTCTATTGGTACTGTTTCTTCGCAGAATTCATGGAATTTCGTAATGGGTCCCTGTACGTTATATTTGGAACTTTTCCTTGGTTCCGCATAGGTTGGATATTGAAATATTGCACATATCCAAAAGACAATCTCTGCTTTTTTGTCCCCTACAGTCTCATAATACATCATTGGTCCGAATTCCGCGAAGTGCCTAAAAAAAGGAATCCATCCTTTTCTATGTCAGTTCCGATTTATGGTAGGGTACAAAATAACCTTGTTTTTTTTTATTTATAGTATTGTCCGATTTATTTAAGTAAACTTGTAATCTTGTGGTTGTTTGGTGATTTCGTGGTTGTATGGTAACTAGATCACTGTGGTGCTGGGTTCTTGATCGTTCAATTGTTCTTTGGGTACTTTTTGGTTCTTCTTATAAGTTATGTTAATATATCGATTGTTAGGTTAGCATTGCCCAGTTAGTTGTGTTGTTCCTATGTACAAAGTGTGCTGTTATTAAAAATCTTGTTCTTTTTAGACTAGTTAGTTTTTTGTTGTTTATGTGGTTTAGTCCTTCTATCGGTCTCATTTATTAAGTCGCATTGTCCATTATCCGACTCCGAATCACTATTGATATCGAAATCGTAATGAGCTATCATCGACTCACTGCATGTTGATGCTTCATTTGTCGAAAGGTCAAAACATCATAGTAATTAACTCTATATTTAGGTTGTGACTCCATTAGAGCCATATCATTAATGTGATAAGAAACAGCAGTTTCTTCTTGTATGAGAAAGTATCGTCCTAGCATGCCATTGCACGCTATTGGGAAATCGTCTGTTATCACCTCGAATCTATATGACTTTCCTCTTATGCATATGTACACCGACCCTAACGTTTCCATGGTGTTTGGGGTTATTCCTTCTAAAAGATAAGTCTTTTAAAAATAATATTGTTGCTTCTTCATTTAGCATAAACGTTAACCATGGTTTCCTTCCTCCTGGCATTTCCAAATTGACATATGTTGGCTCATCAATTTCTTCTTCTTCATTTCCATCCCTATGGCTCGTGCAAGGCGCAATCCTGTGGATGTTTCCGAGTCCATTGGTCTCGTTCTCACCTTGTTCACTTGCTCTGGGATTTGGTACCTCAAATCCTCTGTTGTCATGTCTTTGTGAGTCTGTCGGGCTTGAGTCATAGAATTCTTCCAACACCCCCAGCAATTCTATATGGTCTCGAAATCTGTGAACGTGAACAATATATTTTGCTTCGCCTCGTAGACTGTACCAAATATTGTCCAAAAATTATTCATATTGACCAGGTGGTACATAGTGTAATAAATAATCCACCTGGTGATCATATTGATGGAAAGAGAGGTTGTATCCATCGAAGGTGGGTATATCCCTTATTAAATTTTGGTCTAAATTCATGGTCACCCAGTGACCGAGTTGCTAATGTCCCTTACATTTCAAGTTTCAACTGCCTTATTAATAATATATCGTTTCTCTTCATTCTTATTACAAATTTTGAGCTAAAACCGTCAAAAGTATCATCCAGTAAAAGTTAACACAATTTTTAATTTTTCCCAGAAGTAAATATAATTTTTAAATTCGGTTTGTATCTCCGTGAATGTCTTCTAAATTGGCTTTATATAAATTGTTTATGTCAGTCATGCATCCAATACCTTTTAAATAGGTCAAGTATGGGCTTCAAATAAAATAGTTATATGTAAAACTACTGATTGGTAAAATTTAGAGATATTACGGATGATGACCACAAGTTCAAATCCTATATTATTCTGGCTATGGGGTTTCTATAAGTGTTCAAGTCCTTGACGTGGTATTGTGCCTGTACTCTGAGCACGAGTTAAAAATGGTTATCGTTGAGTGGCCAAACAGTGCAAGAAATGGATTTCAATAAGTCTTTAGGAGGCAATTTCTGACACCTTATAGATGATAGACATCAGTCGTAATTCTTGTTACTCGGCCTTATTCACGATATAAAACCAATTTTAGACAACCCTAATGGAAATTTTTTATTTATCGAAGTGTCCCAAAGTGTACGTAAGTGTACAAAAGAGTTTATAACTGCATTGAAATGAATTAAAATGTACAAATGTGTTTTTATATGTTGTATTTTCTAGGCCTTTCGTCGATACAGTTTAATACGTTTTGGTACATCTTGATACCCTAAATTACGCTTTGGCGTATTTCGATACACTTTGATACATTTTTGTACACACATTTAGAGTAAAAAGTTTGTTTCTTTAATCGTCAACAAATTCTTAACTTCTTTGATACAGATTTATACATTTTGATACACTTTGATATATTTTGATGCACATTAATACATTTTGCTATATTTTAATACACTCTTACAAATCTTAAAATTATTTTCGTATCAAAATGTATAAAGGTGTGTAAAAATATATAAAAGTGTATCAAGATGTACCAAAATATAATATACTTTAGTACATTTTGACACACTTTTCTTCCACTGGGGAAAATATGCAAAAAAAAACGAGTATCTTTGAACACGAGTAACTCTAATACAATAAACCTATATAATTTTACAAAAAATAAGATTAAAGTACGGAAAATTCCTACCCATAGAGGTGATTTTCAGGTTTAAAATATAAAATATAAAATATAAATATAAAATATAGTTTTGCTTAAGAGATATAGATCATTCAAGTTTTTATTAATTTTATCTGATTTTTTAATACACTTTTCTAAATGCGAAAAATCAATAAAAATTTAAATCACGAGTATCTCTTAAGTAAAACGATATTTTAAGCTTCAACACCACCTCTATGGATAGTTTTCCGATATTTTATTCTTACTTTTTGTAAAATTACATAGGGTTTATTGTATTAGACTTACGCGTGTTCAAAGAGACTCTGTTTGTTGCATATTTTGACTAAAATTAGGTGTAATTCGTGAAATAAAACCGAATGGCAAAAACTACGACCAAAAGCTGTCATCTCAAGGTGTCAGAAAATGCCTACCAAAGCTTTATTCAAATACGTTTTCCGCGAGATTTGGTCTCTCCTTGTTAATACATAATTTAGCAAAGCAATTCTTCGACAACTTTTAAATTTATCCGTCAAATTCGTGATAATATATTTTTTTTGCGCAGGCTTTCCATCACCAGATACAATACACATCAGCATTACTTCAAATTTGAATTAATATTGTTCAGTATACAAAATGAACTTTTTTCTAATAATCACATGAACTAAGAAATTCGCATTCCGACCAGAGAAATATAACTAAACATAAAGATGAAAAAAATTATTAATTTTTTAACATTTGAACGTGCTAAATTATATCTAATAAAAATATCAAATTCTACAGATCATATTAACAACAAGAAATCATTTAAAATTTAAAATGATATAAATTCATTATCTATATACAACCGAGCGAGCGTTATATTAAATAAAGTTATATTATATAAATTTTTTCTATGAATTTCACAACATTTTTAACGTGCTAAATTATATCTAATTAAAATATCAAATTCTACAGATCATATTAACAAAAAGAATTCATTTAAAATTTAAAAATGCAATAGATGCATAATCTAGATACAACCGAGGAAGCGTGAGTCAAATTGGATTGGTCTTTGTTTTTTTTCTAATTTATTCTTAAAAATTCTATTTTATTTGCAAAATATAATTTATATTTATGTATGGAAATTGTAAAAACAATTTGGTTTTTCCTTTACGCAAAGTGGCACATTGCAAGCACTGTAAACAAATTTAGTTTGGCAAGGTTTAGCTTTGATACTGCATAGACCACAGCATCTCAAAGTCGTTAAAATTAGGGGCATGTGAGCAGATTGAGAACGCCTTTTCTCAATAGATATTTGAAGTTTACTGATTACATTCGGAGGAGATTTTTCTTGGCATTTCCTACCTTTCGGTGTTGGAAAACGATCGTCTGCTAGTTGACCAACCAAAAGTAATCTGAAGTTTATTAATTTCATACTGTGTTCCAAATTTTTTGTATTGTGAATAATCAACGCATTTATTATAGTTAAATCTACTAAATGCCAGATTATGCGGTGCCACCACATTTTAGACTTTCTATCAGTTTTGTAAGTTGATACAAGGTGGTCGGATCTATCAACATACCTCATATTTTTGTGATAATTCGAGCAAATAGCTGGTAAATTTATAGTTTTAGCTGAACCATCTTTTCGTGTCCTATTTGTAACAGTAACTTCGTAAGAATCATGATAGTTCAATAAAAAGAAAACAGCTTTTTTATCCATCCATTTAATCCAACTAATTCCATCACCACAAGTACGGCATTCATATTGCCACGATCTATTTTTTTATCAGGAATCTCACGATTTGGTAAACCTTTTCTGTTACTACAAACTGTTCCACAAGCGAAAATTTTATCAATTTTCAAATTTATCATAAGATCAAGACCAGTAAAGTAATTGTCAAAAAATACATGTTGATTATTCCCCACTAAGTTACGTGTCAAATCCTTTACGACACGACAACGTAATTGTTTTTCAGCACTTTCAGCTTTATCCGTATACATCTGAAACTCGCATACGTATCGTGATGAGTCTGCGCGCGCCCAAATTTTATATCCGCGTTTTATGGGCTTGTTTGGCATGTATGGTTTCATACTACTGCGGCCTCTGATCTTTATCATAGACTTGTCAATCGATTGATTTTCACTCGGGTTCCAGCAGTTTGTATAAGTTTCCGTTAGTTTATCTAATAATGGTCTCAGTTTGTATAATTTATCATAGTTATTATCCACTTTTTTCGGTTCCTGACTGTAGTCGGACAAGTGTAAATGGTTCAGGAAAAAACCAAACCGAATTTTTTAGCGCCTATCAAAATATTAATAGCAAAAAAATTTAATAATTAGTCTTTGGTTATTGGTTTAGCTTTAATTTTCTTTTGTAGTGAATAAAGGTTCATTTGCTCGACAATTAAATCTAATAGATCATTAGGAAACAAACATAAAAATATATCCAAATGCGTGGTTACATTGTCCGGAATATTTGGACCGAAAGTTTCAGTGAATAGAATATCATCTCTGGTTTTTCCACTCTTCGTCCACTTATCAATATCAATAAACTCTCTAGAATCATTCTCATCAGAACATTATGAGTTGGAATCACCTTCACCTTCTACACTTTCGGAATCATCTTCAAAATCAGAATTACATAACCCATCAATAGATTCAGAGTCATTAGGAATATCAGCGATTTCAACCATACATAAGAAATTTATTGCAAGATTGTTTCTTTTGTACCAAGATATAAAAGAAAAGTGATTATTATTCGTGAACACGACTGGTGGAGAATTATGCGATTATCACAAAGAATCAGCGGAAAAAGTTTCTATTTACTATTCCCTTAGCTCGCCACTCAAACGTGATCTCTAACACGAAAAAATTGTTATTACATAAATATCACCCGCACAAAGTATAGCATCATGCCCAGTAAACTATATACTCTATAAGTTTATAATTTGAAGAAATAAAAACGTTTTTACGACTAATATTCACTTTTCTTTTATATCTTGGTATAAAAGAAACAATCTTGTCATAAATTTCTTATGTATGGATGAAATCGCTGATATTCCTAATGACACTGAATCTATTGATGGGTTATGTGATTCTGATGTTGAAGATGATTCCGATAGTGTAGATAGTGAAAGTGATTCCGACTCGGGATGTTCTAATGAGAATGATTCTATAGATTTTATTGATATTGATAAGTGGACGAAGAGTGGAAAAACCGGAGATGATTTTCCATTCACTGAAACTTTCGGTCCAAATATTCCGGACAACGTAACCACACATTTGGATATATTTTTATGTTTGTTTCCTAATGATCTATTAGATTTAATTGTTTAGGAAACGAACCTTCATTCACTACACAAAAGAAAAGTAAAGCTAAACCAAGAACCAAAGACGAATTATTAACTTTTGTTGCTATTAATATTTTTTCATATACAAAAAGCTAAAATTTATACGCTTCATTCGCGATGAATGAAAGATCTTCAAAATCATTGATTGATAAACGGTACACAAAAAGTAAATAGTTTTAAATCCAGTAATATTTCAATTTTGGCCGCCATTTTCGATCCACCATTTTGAATTTTCAAAATCTGAGTTCAGCTTCGTAATTAGCCACTCCGAAAACCCATATATACAATTTTTAGCGAAATCCAGTAATATTTCAATTTTTGGCCGTCATCTTGGATCCACCATTTAGAATTTTCAAAATCTGAGTTCAGATTCGTAATCAGTGACCCCCCAAAAACCCCCTATATTCAATTTGTAGCGAATTCCATTTTTAGTATGCTATGAATTTTCAAAATCGGAGTTCAGATTCGTAATCCGCGAACCCGAAAATCCCTGTATACGAATTTTTAGCGAAATACAGTGATATTATAACTTTTGGCCGCCATCTTGGATCCGACACTTTAATTTTTCCAACACTGAGTTCAGATTCGTAATCAGCGACCCCGAGAACCCCAGTACACACATTCTTAGACCAATCCAATTATTCGTTTTCCTTCGACTGCATTTTTCTCATAAAAATGACGATTTTATTTGTTTATTTACTTATACAACAAAATATTAAATAAATATTGACTCAAATGCAATGTTAAATGCTTCTTCAACTCCTACTTAAATTGGATTTAAAAAGAAACGGGTGAAAATACATTATTTAGTCTTCAAAAAACTCAAAATTTCAAGTGTTCCGATGGTCACTGTAGTAGCCACCCTGCCTCAAAGGGTTAACTAAAAAATGCTCTACATCTTCTCTTATTTTGAATCTACTCAATAAAGTTCTTTTTTTACAAGTTATTAAAGTAAACGCATATTTTTGTGAGAAAAACAGTTTATTTTTTAAATGTTCTTTACGCACACCTGTTGAACAAAATCTATTTCAAATAATTCAAGAAATTTTTAACGTTGAATGAATGCAAGTTAATATTTTTGACTATGTTTAAACTCAATTTATGGTCTGAAATAAATAAAACATTTTTTGAACCTATGCAAAAGTATAGCATACATTATGAAAAAATATTTAAATTGTGTATAAACTTAAAAAGTTTTTGCATATCAAGTTGCATTTTTTTCAATTGTCAATAATAAATTTTTCAACAGTATAATTGTTGATTACATTTTATTTATTAATATAATTTATACTACTTTTACAAATAAAATGTTTTTGTACTTTTATACCTTTGTTCGAGTTTATGAACAAGGGATTTATTCATTAATTACAAAAATATCATAAAAATGAAAAACAGCATACAGCAAAAACAAATCGATGATTCTTAATTTTCTATTTATTTCAAACTTTGTTAAAAAGTAAAAAAGAGCTTTGAATGGCCAAAAAATACCGTATAATACTCTAGAAAGCAGCGATTAATTTTTTTTTAAGAAACATGAATATCATAATAATGAAACACGTTATAAAACAAAAACAAAACGATAAATCTTAAAATTTCTTCGTGATTTTGAATCTTTGTTGAAAAACGTAAAAAAATGAGCTATAATTCGTAAAAAATTAACGCGTAATACGCAAGACATCAGCGATCAAAAAATGTTGAAAAATAAAATATAAAAATTGAAAAAACGTTATAAATAAAAACAAATCGATGAATCTTAAAAATTCTTTGTGATTTTGAATCTTCGTTGAAAAACGTAAAAAAATGAGCTGTAATTCGTACAAAATTATCGCGTAATACGCAACAATCTTGAAAATTCTTTTTTATTTAAATTATTGATCAAAAGTTGAAAAAAATTAGCGTTCGTTGGTTAAAATTTACTGTGTGATACGAAAGAAATAAGCAATCAAAATTAAAAAAAATATAACCTTGGGTATCTTTTGGATTACGCGATAATTTTTTGCCAATTACAGCTCATTTTCTAGTTTTTTCAACGAAGAATTAAGGGGGCCAGCCTGAGTTAAAATGATGAAAAAATCAATTTATTTTTATTGGTATATTTGATAGGAAATTTCCGCGTAGAATACGCTCTTGTAATCTGTTTTGCATAATTAGTATTCTATCCAAAGTTGTAGGAAAAATGGTAAAAACATATTATATAGCGGATTTCATTAAAATTACGTTTCATTTTACATGTTTTCACATTTTTGCTTATATTTCAACGTTTATACATAAGAAAGTCTATCATTTAATAAAAAATTTACAAATAACGTATTCTTGTTACTGTCAAAAATTTTCTAATAAATTCTAGAGTTGCAAATAACTACAATAGAAAATAAAATATTACTTCGTTAGTACTATTACTAATTTGATTTTTTCAGGTACGAAATTAGAGATACAAAATATTAAAGTACATTTTATTTATAATGGTTTAATCGATAAAGTTAAGTTTATTGCTCTACATAACGTTCAAAAGATTTTAAATTACCGCTCGTTGTAGCGCAGATGAAAAACGCAGTTCCTGAAGTACCGACCGATTATCTCAGTACTCTTGTGAACATGTTCTGCTACTTCTGCTCTATAGTGTATAGTTTGTAATCATTAACTTGTCATATGTTGAAAATGTCAATAAAAGATATCTACAAGTTAATTATTTATTATGGAGTACTATGACAGTCAGATAAGTATCATAGTTTATTAGTAAACTATTTTCATAAAAATATTTTTCTTTCGATACTTATTTTTTATTCTTTTTTTTTCGGAACAACACCAATAACATCTGTCTGGTTAAAAGTTATTTTTTATGGCAAACTTTTCATTGAGCATCTAATCATACACATATTTAACGATAGTAAGTAACTAAAATCATTTAAAAATAATTTTATTTAACTATTAAAATATTTTAACGATAACAATTTCATTCTTTATATCGTCAGAAGTAGCAAGACACTAAAATCTACTATACCCGGGTCATCAAAAATTAAGAAGAGAGTATATATTTTGCGTCAAAAAGTAAAGTAACTAGTACTGGAAACTTAAAGTGAGTAATGTTTAAAATATGTTTCTCTACAGACTTTCCGGAGTATATTTTCAAAAAGAAAAGTTTGAGTGAATGTTACGTATGTACTATAATACATAAAATACTATATACATAAACATATTATTATTATCAACACATGTGTGTCTAATAATTTGAAATAATTATCTTTTTAGAAATGTACTCCAGAAAGTCTCTAAAGATACTGATCAAGAGTAGTTTAAGTAGTTTTTTTGTTTGATACCGTTTTTTCATTTTTATGATATTTTTGTAATTAATGAATAAATTCGGTGTTCATAAACTCGAACAAAGTTGCAGAAATACAAAAAGAAAATTTGTTTTAGGTGATAAAGCGTCATAGCCAGATCCAAGTATCAGCCAATCAGAATGCTCCGTCTAACGGCAAAAACCCAACGATAGCGGGCGTACGCTCTCTCCCTTCAGTATTGTTTGGGCTCACGAGGTTAGAGCTCCACATTTTTTAACTATTCGCTACTGTAAATAGCTTTACACGTTAGTAAAATAAACTCGACTCAAACTTACGTCGGGAGTTATTTATTTATTAAAACCACCTTCAAAAATATTAATACAAATCAATCATTGGTCCTTCTGCTGTCCGGATTCTGAAGTAAGTAAAAAACATAAGTTTTCATCATCCCTCGATCAACTCAAAGAATTTTTACAGTCTCAAATTTGACATTAGAATCCATTAAAGGCAGCAGCCGGACTAGTTTGCCAAGCACTCAGAAACCAACTCCTACTTCTTTGTCAAATACAAGTAATAAGGAGAGTCAGCAGAAGAATAATCCTGTACACTCGTTTTAAGTAAACGTCAAAGCTTGGTTTATATCTGAATCGTTGGTGCAGAGGCTTAGACTTAAACAGAACAAAGTTCATGTGTTCCCAATCTCCGGTGTTAGTGGGCAAAAAGTGGCTACAGCGACTGGAGTTACGAGTTTCATCATCAAACCTAGGTTTATAAATCTTAATTTTATGTAATAATTTAAATTGAAATTCGTTAAGAATATCTAGGGTTCTCGGAAACATTCACTTACACGGTTTCCCCTGAAAATTTCAAAAATATTCGTTAAAATGAGTTCTCAAAGAAAATGTTGAAATTAAGAAAATAAATTGTTGAGAAAAACGCGTTTACAGTTTCAACCTGGTAGGCTATCTTATGTAAATTGTTTTAAAGGACTGACCTTAACTTTATTAAGCTTTGAATTTATAGATCTAGTAGATCTCAAAATGTTCTTAAAATTACAAAACTTTAAAAAATGTCACATATAAAAAAATTTTCTTTGATAAAAATTGAGTGGAGGACCCCCTTAATTCTTTAAGTTCCAAATTACGTTTTTATATAAGACATTTTTTGACTAATATGTTATAAATAATCAGTAGTAAACATTATGATATAACAACTTATTAGAAGATTAGAACATAATAAGTCCAATTTTCTATCTGAAAAACTAAACTTTACAACTAATTTGCGAATCGATAAAATTTATAAGGTAAAATCAAATAAAATAGAAGTGGGAAGTGTACTTTCCACTCGAACTGAAAGAGTTAAATATAAATGAACATATAACTTAAAATGGTCCAATCAATAGCAGCTCGTGTGTAATAATTACCGTACTTAGTTTATATTCATTCAAAGATGCTGCACGAATTATTGAGCTAGCTAATTATAATCTGTCCAAAATATCGAGGTGGGTGTGAGAGAATGGCTTTGTCATAAATGCGGTGAAAACTAAAGATACTTGATTTGGCTCTAGAGGTTTCAACAGTAGACTTAAGAACACCCAACTTCCAAGTGTAATCCTTGATGGTGTCCAAGTCCATACAACGTCCAAGTCCAGAGAGTGAATTTTTGCAAAAAACACTCATGATGTATTAAAGTTAAAAGTTTAAATAACAAGTCCCAATAGTTTCCCAAGCCCCAAAACCCGATATATATATATATGAGTCTGGGAAACATTTTACGTTTAGAAGCAATAATTCTGAAAATCTTTATGCTATCAACACACAATAATATTTTTAATTTTACCGCTGTAAAACCTCAAAATCTTGATCCTATGCGTAACAATAAAGAATAATAACAAAAATTTTAACGATAAAGTGCTTTGCTCATTTTGTAATACACATGTCAAAAGGAGTCGAATAAGTGTCGAAAAAAATTTTTCATTTATCATGTCATCTAGAATTGTGTGAGGAACAAAGTTCGCTTAATAAATATTGTTATACGCTAGTATATATATAGCCCCTTGCGCGCAGTATTTTTCCCCTTTTACGCGAGCTGCAGCCAATCACGACGCAGCTGTATAGTATATAGGAGAGCAAATTTCGAGAATCGCTCTCATTTTTCAGCCGGCCGTGCCAGAGACAAGACCTCGACCCCGGCGCAGGGCCAAAGAATAATATACGTCCTTATTAAAACTATAATCCAACGCCTTATTATTTCTAAAACCCTCCAAACCCTAAAAGACCCATAGAGCAAAGAAGCAGCTGAAGCAGAGGAGAGAAAGAAATAGAAGTGGAAGCGGCAGCTATACAATGGCACACACCGCGCGCGCGCGCGCGCCTCTCGCGCCGGCTATAAGTAAGGGGGAGGCGCATCTCCGGAGTCAGAGTGCATTCACAGTGGAACATTTCACGAGTGAAATGCTCGCATATACGTTGGCCCCTGAGCAACGCGAGTATATCGTGGAGATGAACGTAGCCTTGCCAGGGGCGCACGTGTATTTCATGCTCTACAAGGTGTTACGTGCATACACTATACCTTCCTTGCAGCATACAGGGTTGTCCATTATCTTAAGTTTCATGCGAGTAGCGCTTTCGGGCTATCGCGGGAGTACACGAGAAGGCCGCGTTTCCAATGAAGCCGCGCTGACGATCTGTTTTACCGACGAGCGCCATGGCGGCAATAGCACAACTCTTGCGCTCGGAAGTCTAGCCCGAGGGTCGCCCGCGGGCTCACCGAGTATACACGGGAAGCCCGCGCGTAGCCCGTGTATCCAGGGGAAGCCCGCGCGTAACACCTGTATACGCGGGCACACCGCGCATTACTCGAGTATACACTGGAACCCCGAGGGTTGCCTCGGGCACACCGCGCGTTAGCCATGTATACGCGGGCACACCGCGCATTACCCGAGTATACGCGGGCACACCGCGCATTACCCGAGTATACACGGGAAGCCCGAGGGTTGCCTCGGGCCGACCAAGTGTTGCTCGCGTATACATGGCAATTCCTCGCAGTTACCTCGTAATTAATTATAAAATTAAATTATTGAAAATAGTTATTTATTGTGACGCGTAGGATCAAGATTTTGAGGTTTTACAACGATAAAATTTAAGATAATATTGTGTATTGATAGCATACAATTTTTCAGAATGATTGCTTTTAAATATAAAAAGTTTTCTAGACTCGTAAAAGAAAATGGGCTTAACCCAGCCCCCTTAAAGTTACCACATTATTTGCATCAAGCTTACGTTAATATGCACGCCACATGACCTAACTAAGAGTGACTATGACTTAAAATCTAAAAATGAAGGAGATTACTGCGAATTATTGTTTTAATTAATACTATAAAGAAGATTTTTTTTATATAAAAAATATATAATTTTTATTCGGTTTTAATTGTTTCTTTATAGTCGGTATAAGTGAAATAATTAGTTTATCCTTGACTTACAACTCCAGTTTATAGTTCTCAATCCTTATGTTCTGATAGTATATAGATTTTGCAGTATAATCTAAGCTAATTATTAATTATTTTTGTTTTCTAGGCTGGCACAATCAATAGAGGCAGCGATGTAATTGCTGCTGGGATGGTTGTAAATGATTGGATTTCCTTTTGTGGAATGGATACCACTTCAACTGAAATCTCTGTTATTGAAAGTGTTTTCAAATTAAATGAAACTTCATCATCGGCAATCACTTCAGTAATGCGAGCATCCCTCATTGAAAGGTATTTATTTATTTATTTATTCATGTTTTATGTAACCTAGATTGGCATTAAAATACGAATAGCCTAGACCACAAAGCAATTCTTATACCAAACGTCTTAAAAATCACTGTGTTTCAAAATCAAGAAATAATATGAAAACTAATCGACGAACTATTTGAATACGAATCTATCATGAATATGATTAGGCGTTAGGCGGCTAAATATAGGAGTAGAAAATAGTTTACAGTGACACTAACTAGGAGAGTGTCAGAGGTTTAGAAACCGATAATTGCTGAAACTTTGACAGGTGTTTCCTAACACCTAAAAATGAAGTGTAGTACCCTTAGTTTTTCTTCCAATTGGCCGTTATTCTCGAGATATCAATTAATTAATCGATGGATTAATCGATCGAGTATCGATTAATCAATCTGGTTTTTTCATACCTTAGAAATAATATCATCTTAATTGTGCGTCATTTTAGTAAAAACGGTGTCTCTACTTCAACAAGTTTTTATGCTAGAGAAAATGACCTAAAAATAAATAAAAATTCACGAAAAGAGTTTTAAGTTCAGCTTTCTTATACAAATATTAATAAGTGCCCAAAGTTATTAACTTTCAAAGTAAGCGATGAAAATTGCACGAAAAATCGCTGTATTTAAAAGAGTTAAAATCCTCGAATTAAGATGCATTTTTCATCACAAAGTTAATAACTTTGACCCATATTAATATTTGTGTACAAATCAAAGCTGAAATTAAAGCTCTTTTCTTCTATCTTTATTTAAGTTTGGGTACTTTTTCTAGCGTTCAATTTTGCAAACCTAGGATCCGAAGTAGAGGCATCATTTTTTACGAAAATAACGTACAATTCAGATCAGTTGGTTGATATCTCTCGAATAAGGGCCCATTGGAAGAAACTAAGCGTGCTACACTTTATTTATAGGTGTCGGAAATAACCTCTCAAAGTTATAGCAAAGAACGGATTCCAAACCTCTGGCCCTATCCTAGTAAGGCAATCTGAGTCGAAGCTTTTATGCGGTAGTTGACTGGTCTGTTTGTATACCGTATGGTTATTCTTAATAAAGACCGCGCTCTCGTAGGGTGAGAGTGTTGATAGCTGACTAGTTTGACTGATGATTATTGTCTTTCTACGCAATTTCAAGTTCAGCTTTGGTATTTTTAAATATTTTTTAAGATTGCAATTTTAAAACACATCCCTCTTGTACATTTTGCCAAATGCATCCAAATAGAGTAATACCAGGAGTCACAAAGACGAATATATTTGTCCTAACATTTTTGTTCATAAATTTTGATCTACCTAACTGTAAAAATCTATCCTAGATTATAATAGTAATTTAAAGTCAAAATTCTAATGAAGAATGTAAATTGTGGAAGAATTGGAGATGAATTTTACATAATACATAATTTCTGCATTTGGAAGCGACTTTTTGGGTAGAAACTCTATCGTAAGGGGGTTGAAGTTCATGTAAGACATCATTTTGCGGTACTCATTAGGGCTATAACTTTAATTCGAAGGGTGAAGATTTTAAGATTCGAAGCCTCGAATTAAGAAACGCTTTATTTTTTATAAATTCGAAGGCTTGAATACCGAAGTATTAAAGCTTCGAATATCGAAGTCTCGTAATGAAAAATTCGAATAAACGAAGCATGGAACCTTTAAATTTTGAAATTTTGCAATGAAAAATTCAAATAATGAATGAACGAAGCTTTGAAGCTTCCAATACTTAAGATGTGTTTATTAATATTACGAACATTTGAGTGAGGCTCGTTAATTAGACTGCTTGTTAAAGATTTCCTTAGTATGTCGAATTTTAAAGTTTAGTTTAGTTCAATTTTAATTTCTTCTTTCTTTTAACCGACTTCAAAAAGGAGGAGGTTATCAATTTGACCAGTACATTTTGCTTCCTCATAGAGGAAGCTTTGTGATGGTAAAAAGAAGTTTCGTTAAAAACATGTTAGAAACATGTTTTGAGATACTAGGAATCAACTTTAATTTATGAAATTAAATAATTAATTATTTATTTAATTTATTATATATTTTTTAAAATTATTTCTTATAAAATGTTTGTATGGATGCGTGTGCGTGTGTGTGTGTATGTGTGTGCGTGTGGGTGTGTGTGCCTATGTATGTATGGATATGGATCAACATTACTCTGAATATACACGGTGAAAAATAATGTTTCGGGGCTCATTTTGTTCGTTTGTTTTAAGGACGGCGGTTCAAAAATATTTCTTTTTGTTTTCCGATGCGTTTTTTGGTGGTTTTTCGGCTTTTGAGTTTTAGTTTTTCGATTTTTTTGATACATAAAATTACCTATCTTTTCCGACCCGAAATTTTGAAGCATCTATTTCCCTTGTATTGTTATTCACGAAATCATTTCTTTCAAACGTTCATATCTGTGAAATATAAGAAGAAAACTTCGATCTGTTTCTGTTGAACAGAAAAAAATTTTTTTGTAAAAAAATAAAATTTTACTCAGCGGCGAATACTGTAGCTACTGCGAGAACTTCTGTTTACTATCTGTTGAACGAGTTCTTTGCCCAGATCACAACGACCATTATATGTCAAAATATTTGAGGTTACGTATTTATTGAAATTTTTTTATCGCTTACATTAGAGAATAGCACTTTTATCAAACAGGGATTATCAAACAGATCATTTTTACCAAACAGGGCTCTTGTTTTTACTTTTTTAATGGCGATTTGAAATTATAAAGAAATTTAAAGATTCATGGACTCGTTTTTTTTAAAACGTTAAATATTAATAATAACAATAACTATAAAGATTATTACCTATAGTTTTGTAATTTTAGTAGAAAAATATCTTTGGACAAACCATCAATGATAAAAGAAAGCAGAGCTTTTTTGAGATATTAATTAGAAAGAGATATAGTAGTTTAAAATTAATTTATTAGATCAAAGAATTTCATATTGGGTCAATTTATAAATTTTGAGAAAATTAAGTGTTAATGAATAGGCAGCGGTTTTTTATTTGATTAAGAATGTTCCACTGGTGGTCCTATATCAATTTGTCCTATATCAATACAAATTCTGTGTCATCTTTATTACGTGGATGTGGTCACATTTTACATAATTTCTTATCAAATGTATCGATTTGAATAATTCTTTCTTTAATTAATAGGGGTGGAGGGTCTACTGGCCCATTGTAATTTTGAATAGCTACTGGACCAATAATATCAGTATTATCAAACTTAAATATTCATTTATCATTCTCTTCAACTTTGATGCGTATTTCGAGTAAAATATTTATTAATTAAAGTAACGGGATAGTCAATCACGACCGAGCCACTGCACGCACCAGAGTTGCGCGACTAATTTCTTATTTAAAATTGTTTATTAACGGGGGGGATTTACTATTATTTGTTCGAAGAAACGAAGAGAAGAGATATCGCGACAGAGGAAAACACACGGACAGTCACACACACACACACACACACACACATCCCCATCAGCCCCAGTTGACTCCGCGCAGCAGCCGAAAAGATGACCCGCACACACACACACACACACACACACACACACTCACACTAAACCCCACGACGATGACGACCACTACCACGAAAATGCCAAATGAAACTTGTCAGAGCTTTATTGATACACGGAGAGCCAGCGCCTAAAAAACTGTTTGGATTTACTAAGGCTAGTTTTTGTATAGTTCATTACAATGGTTGTGTACACAAACATACTGCGATCAGTCAAGCGAAACTGAGAACAGGTGACTCAGGTGCGCTATCAAAGGTGTCGTACCTGCCGAGGTAATAAAATGAATTTACTAAGGCTTAAAATTGTTATACAACTTGTATATTGCATATAAATAAAAGTTGTGATGGTCAGTCAGCTGAATATGGGGAACTACCTGGTCAGTCGGTCGCAATGTATGGGCAAAAAATAAATAACGTGCAATTCATTTACTACACTTCAAAATTTTTGTAGGGGTATTAAATATTATTTTAAACATAAAAAAAGTAGTCAGTCATCGATTTAACGGGCCAAGGCCCGTCAGTCAGTAAATAAAGAAGTAAAAATTTCGCGCGCGCGCTCGGCGTTGAAGGCGGGAAATTTCTATCGATAGCGAAGTACCTGTGTATACTGACGTTGTTTTAATCGATGACTTTTTCTTTTTGCATTTAATGAAGGACGTTCCCTTGACCTTCGGAAATATTTCGAAAAAATTATTGCAAAGCATTGTAAAGTTTAATGCAAAAAATATCGTAATAATTTTTAACAGATATTTTTCACCATCAATTAAGGATTGCGAGTATGCATTGCGTGATACCTCGGAAAAACGCGATTACAATATCTCTGGGCCTGATAAATAATGTAACACGGATTTTTCGAAAGAATTGCGAAATATTAAATTCAAACTAGCTTTCGTAAAGTTCCTTATTGATCATTGGGCTAATGATGAATTAGCACCCTACTTGGGCATTAAAACCGTCCAATTAAATTATGATCAGTGCTATCAGTATACTGTAAACGATGGCAGAATAAATAGAACAATTGAAGAAAATTTTACCTGCACATCACACGAGCAGCAGACACAAAAATAATTTTCCATGCATGTAACATCGTGCAACATTTTGAGCAGGTGTTCAGACACTGATATACTTGTCATAATGTTAAGAAATACGGAAAAGTTATCAAGTGCATCGAAGATTTGAATTGAGGTTGGAAATGGAAACCGGCAAAGAATCATCGATGTAAATACATTATACGAAAAATTGGAAAATTCTTTGTGTAATGGTATGCCAGGACTACACGCTTTTACTGGGTGCGATTTCAACCCGGCATTTTATAAAAAGGGTAAAAAAAGACCTCTGCAACTGCTTCGCCAAAGTACGGATTTGCAAAAAGCTTTCGCTGATCTCGGGTACCTAAACGACAATAATAGGAGTGAGGTATTCGACAAAATTCAAGAATTTGTGTGCCACTTAAACGGCATGAAAAAATTAAAATCTGTGAACGAAGCACAGTTCGTTTTATTTTCTAAAACATACAAATGCTCAAGTACCGTCAATGATTCGTTCAAGATTAAAGTAAAAAATGTTGATGGATCAAGTATGCCACCAAGTCAGTCAGAATTGTTGCAACAATTTCTAAGAGCTGGTTACATAGCAAATATTTGGCACAATGCTCATGCAAAATTCATAACAGAACTGTCTTCAATCGATCACGGGTGAAAAATAGTCGAGGAAAAATATGAATTCAATTGGTTTAAAGGCGATCAATTACTACAAGTGGTCAACGATGTTGTCCTTCAACCTCCAGTCAAAAATTCAGGTATGCAAATAATAGTTGGCAAAGTAAAAAATAATTATTATGTATTATATATAATTATAGCAGTTACATTAATTTTTCAAATTCTCGATCAGAAACTCAATCTGAAACAACCGACATTGACATTTCCGATCAGACCGACATCAATAAATTTGATGAGTCGGAGGAAGAATTCGATAATGAATGATTCATTACAATATTCATTTTACTGTATATTTTGTATATAATAAAGTTTTAATATTATTAAATTATAATTAATAAATTGCTTATTCAATCCAGTCTGTTAATGTAAATAAATAAAGATTATAATGAAGAAAGTAGCAAGCCGTCACCTGCGATGCCGAGCGAGCGCAAGTGATACTTTTATTCCTTTTTTTGTTGACTGATGGGCCTTGTCCCGTTAAATCGATGACTGACTACTTTTTTTATGTTTAAAATAATATTTAATACCCCTACAACATTTTTGAAGTATAGTTAATAAATTGCACATTATTTATTTTTTGCCCATACATTGCGACCGACTGACCAGGTAGTTCCCCATATTCAGCTGACTGACCATCACAACTTTTATTTATATGCAATATACAAGTTGTATAACAATTTTAAGCCTTAGTAAATTCATTTTATTACCTCGGCAGGTACGACACCTTTGATAGCGCACCTGAGTCACCTGTTCTCAGTTTCGCTTGACTGATCGCAGTATGTTTGTGTATACAACCATTGTAATGAACCATAAAAAAACTAGCCTTAGTAAATCCAAACAGTTTTTTAGGCGCTGGCTCTTGGACTGTGAGTGGTACTGAGCCTCCAAATGAGCCCGCCTCCTTCTGAATTCCCAGTGTCCCGGCTGGCCCATTCTCATTATCCGCTGAAAATACTAGACCACCGACCGGATCCATTTTTTGGCTAATGTTGCCATTTTGCTTAATTTTATGCGGTAAAGAACTCGAACGTAATTTTAAAGCCGTTTTTATGTTGGAAGCGACGCGAGCTCGAATATAAATTCTATGTCTAAGCTTGGCTAACTAGTATCAATTTATCAGAATAAAGAGCAAAATTTATTTCATAGCTAGGTTCAAATTGATTATTTAATTAATAATCGTCGGAAAGTTCCTACCTTTCGCAGAATACCCTCGGGGACAAAAGATTATAATTATAAGGGCACTTACCTTAAGACGGCAGCAATGATGAGGATGGAAACGACTGATGTCATCCTTCCGTCCTTCCTATCAAGTGCGAACGACTTACTGCGCTGCACAATGTCGACCGGCATGGTGGCTCGATAAATTAGGACGATGTTATTGTCTAAGGCTTAAAACCGCGATCACACCTAGCTCCTTTACAAACGGAACCCCACGCTTAGCACCAGAAAGGTTACGCGTGTTCGTTAGTTGATTCCGTTCGTCGCTAGGCCGAAACCAGGTGACATGTGCGCAGATGTGGAGAAATGATCGAAGGTGGATTGAAATGATCGGATAGGTTTATTGACCAATATATTAACAGAGATTTGTTCGAAAGGGAAATCGGGAGTGTAAGTAAAGTGTGGACTCAGAGAAGATTCGCGTCTGGACTAGTGGCGATCCTTCTGATGTGTGATCTCTGAGTCCTGACTGCTGATAGTCGTCTCCTGGTCGAGTGGAGAATCGCTCACGATTGGGCGTCGTTGCCCCCTTTTATAATGTATGCACAGGCTGCCGTCTCTCTCTCCCCCGCTATTCGGGTCTCGAGAGTCGTGGAGTTCGCCGGCGTGTGGCTATGCGCGCGGAAATTGGTGGTCAGCAATTTGACTGGTGCGAAGCTTCTAGAGCTATGCTCTAGAATGTACGTACAGACTATCGTACATAACAATAACAAAACAATATTATTATTGTTTTTTTCGTGATTCTGATAATAGTGGGAAAGATTACAGTGATATTGTTGGAATATTATGATCATTTCACATTTAATAATTGGAATACTGGGTAATATTTCAGTGAAATTCCAGCCGCGTTCAAGAGATAGAGGTCGCTAAAAAAGCATTTACCGTAAACTACGATCGGTTGCATATATTCAGTCCGTACTGTAGAGACACCGCTCAGACACTCGATGTCTATTGTTCATATGTCGTTAGTCAGATTTTACTCGCATACGCGCTCTCCAGGCCGCGGATCTCATCCCTTTGGATACAAAAGCGGCTGCTATCTAGTAGACTTGATTGCTGCCGGGGAAGAACTTCACTGGCTCCGGATCGCAGTATATATAAGTATGTTCTCGGAGCCGATTCATGTATGGTTTGTAAACACGGGTAGCCATCTAGCGGTCACCGCTTTAACTAGGCTACTTGTGGCGCGTACATGATTCGAATTACAGTATTCGCCTTGTAACATTTTGTCACAACCTTATATATTGCAATAATATTACAATGACATTACAAATTAAGTAGATAAGCTATGGCGCTTCTGTATCACCTGGTCTATACTATGGCGCTTATGTATCACCTGGTCTATACTACGGCGCTTCTGTATCACCTGGTTTATGCTATGTCGCTTCTGTATCACTACATTTCTGGATCAGTGGCGCTTCTGGATCAATGGTAATTCTAGATCACAGCATTTCTAGTTCACGGTGATTCTAGATCACTGTGATTATAAATGTCGACTGCCGACAGCCAACAGTCGACAGCCGATAGTCGACAGCACGCGACCTCGAGGTTTCAATTGAACAGCCTGACAGCTAACAGCGCGCGACCTTGCAGATTGCAATTGAACAGCTGACAGCCGATAGCGTGTGACTTCGAGGCTTGTGTGGAATATTGCATCCCCGTCGGTAAAGGCAGTAGCAGTTCTTATACTAGAATAATTTCGTGTCTGCCCTATATAACACATACATATGTTATGTAAGTCCGATACTTTGCGCTTTTAGATAGTGATCAAGAGGAAATTTAACCACTTACGGGTTAACTGTTACGCCACCTACTAGTAGCATTCTGAAGCTTGATATCTACTACAATTTTTTGACAACTAGTTTTAATTTGAGATTTAATTGAATTATTCAACTTGAATATTTTACTATTGGAATCTTCTATTGCAGAATTTTGTAACAGATATTTTTTCACAATTTAATTATTAAATAAATTTAACTGAAAAAAAGAATCTGACTGGACGGATATTCGAACTGGCGATCTTCTAGTCGGGGAGCAGATGTCTTACCGACTGTGCCATCGGATTGTCCTTATCAGTTACACTAGACTACATTTTATAATTTTATCTATTATATATGAATACCTATTTGTAGTTATACTGCTGTATTAACCGTAAAATGTTTAGAAATTACTTTTAACCTAAAAAAATTATAACATTCTGATGATGCTGATCAGAGTAATTCCACAAAAATATCATATCTCAAAAACTAAAAGACCTAGACACTCCACATTTTGTGTCATAGTTTATTACGCACAAAGAAGACGGAGAAAAATATTTCCAATGCTTTAGATAACCTTCTTTCAATTTTGTAAAAAAAAAGCACAATGTACCTATAAATGTCAAATGGTTCAATCAGCTTTAAAATTAAAAAAGAGTGATTAATTAATTGAAACATTTAATTTTACACTTTAATCAACTTAAATAAGCCATATTAACTCAATAGTTCTAATGAAAACTGTAGAAATTAGTTCAACCCAAAAAAATTGCTAAAATTATGGTTACGGATACTAAAATTTTTCTTTAAAGTAGCATTTTTCTTGAACTAACAGAGTTTGAGACTTCAAAATTTGTATGCAAGTTTATTTTACCAAAACATACAATAAAAACTTGTTGGAGATTATCCAAGATACTTGATTACTCCAGCGAGTGAGAAAAGTATACATCTAATTTCAAAATTCAAGTGTCGCAAGAACTAGATTAATATATAATTTTACTTTTGTCCCGCTAATTTTACTTTTGCCCCGCTAATTTTACTTTAGCCCCGCTAATTTTAGTTTTGCCCCGCTAATTTTACTTTTGTCCCGCTAATTTTACTTTCGCCCCGCAAAACTAGTTTTCGGGAAAAATATGCCACTTTCGCCCCGCTTATCAGGGGAAAAACGTGGGCTTTCTAGTGGGGTGTGGAATAAAATAAGTTTTACTTCAGATTCATAGTTTAACCGAAAATTTTCACGCAAGAGTTAAATCTGAGCAACAAAAAGGTGGAGATCTAAATTTCGATGTATAAGTATTTCTAATTAAATAAGAATACAATATTTGCAAAGCTCTGGACAACTTTATTTCTTTAAACAAGTCTAGAGACGCTTACACTTATATACTCTGGATATCAACTGCAGATATCTGACTGAAGGTGGGAGCTTTGAATCTGCTCGGTTGCTGCAAGTTCCTGTCTTGCAGGTATCCGATTGAGGGAAGCTAAATGTGGGATCCTAGCCACTCAATCTCTTGGTCGACTTGTATGCGAGGTAGCATGAGTGAGTAGCTTCTTACGTAGACAAATTTTACGGTAACTATTCTTGTATATGTTGAATCATCTCTAATTCATTTCAAATGTATCAAAATATGAAACCTGCTTCACGTAACTCGCTGATAATAAAGTCAATCTCGTTATCGTGAATCCCAAATGAATTCATAGATATGAGTACATTGAGTCAATCAACTAATGCATTAGGATCATCCCAGTCGTCGAGTCCATAATTCCTTTCTGTTCTCCAATTCTCATATGAATCTGCACCATTTAATTCCCTTTGGAAACGAGAAACAGAAGTTGATTGTAATTTTGGTGAGCTAGTAATCATATGATTGTTATCATAAGGGGATGAAACAAATTCATTTACACTATTATCAGCGTCTTGTAGAGAATCGTCAGTCAGAGATCCTTCATACTCCTCACTAATTTCATCAGAAGACCCACAATTCTGATTAAAGTTACAAGTCTTATCTTTTGAAATCGCCTTGGAAACGGATTTAAATGTTGGCTCAATTTCGTTCTGCAGCTTTCGATTTTCACCTTTATCATCACGACATTCTGGTAACAAACACCCTTTTCTTGTTGAATATTAGACGTCTCGTTAGACAATATTGCAAAAGAAGCATTATTAATACGATGAGATTCATTCCTAACATTCTTGCATTGAAGAAAAGGTTTATTGGTAGCTCGTCTCTTTGGACCAATAAGACTTTTATCAGACTGTTCTAAAGAGTAATTCAAGCAACTCTTCCGTTATAGAACATCTTACATTGTTTGCTTTGATGTGATTATTGTCAAATTGAATTGGTGAGTTACCAAACATAAGCTTATTTCCGAATTTGTAAACTCTATATACTTTATCGAGATATCTTTTACAATTTTTGTTCAGCCTCCAGAGATATTTATGAATAGGTGAAAATTGAATGAAATATCCAGAAGAGAATCATCCCTATCGTGAGTTCCATCCGGTTTATTAGTTCATCGGACTTATGAATCTCGTTAGTATTCTCAAACATCACTCACTTGGTTCCTATATTTGTCATGTCGGTAGTGAGGCCTTTAAGCTGATGAACGATTGGTCTGAGCGTAACAGTCTCGTCACTTGCTTAGAACATTGCATTTGCTTATGATGCCCTCCCGCGATTTATGAAAAATATCCTCTTGTAAGTCTTCCATGTTGACGCTTTAACAGCCCAGGATAGAATGATTATGTGTAACTGCGTAAGCTATATTTATAGTGAAATCTACCTTATGTGATATAAAATGCGACTCTGTGACATAAAAGTGCGACTCTGTGACACAAAAGTGCGATTCTGTGACATAAAAGTACGACTCTGTGACATAAAAGTGCGACTCAGTGACATAAAAGTGCGACTCTGTGACATTAAACTTTTACTTTGGGTAGTAGACGAACATAGGGTTTATTAACGTGTTAATTTGTTTTTAATGTATACAATATCGTAATAAGTCATACATAAATATCATATAATTTTACAAGTTTCTTTATATTTCTTTGTTTTTACACAGATTTTTCAATCCAACTATTATAAGAATTATCAAAACCAAGCCATTTTACAAATATTTGATTTCCTCGTTTCTTGAGGACTTTCTCTATCAGGTATATGTTTGGATACTTGACTTTTAGCAGTTCCTGCTCATAGAAACCACCGGTGATAAGCTGATCTGCATAATTCTTCAGATGGTATGTCGTTGGATTCATAGATGTTATACTTGCGACTGTGAAAATCTCCTCGTACCAGCTGGGTGTATATCCTTTTTCAAACAATTGCTTTGCATTACTCACTCGTACTTGTCACCGATCTTGAATTTAGACTTCTTCTTCTGCAGTCCATTAAGAGAGAATCGTTTTAGAACTTGAACTTGATTGGTAGCAGTGACTTCCTTAGGTTTCATGGCAATGGTTCGATGCCTACTATCAATATAGTTTTCCAGCAAAGCAGCCAATATATCAAGCCATTTATAGTTTCCTTGTAAACTGAACTTTATCCACATCTTGTTCTTGAGAGTACGATTGAATCGTTCACGTATTGATGCTTTTAGATTACTGTACGTTGAGTAGAGATGGATCTTGAATTTGTCTATAAGATTCTGGAAGGAGGTATTATAGAACTCTTCTCCTCTATCAGTATGCAAATTTTTTGGCACTCGACCTTGACGTAGTGCAGTTTTTCGTTTGACTGATACTGTCCAAGCATACTTGGAAAATACATTTATGATTGTAAGCAAGTATCTCTAACCTTTGCATTCTCGAGCATGAGGCTGCATTTATACCAAATCGGCTTGCCAAATTTCATTCAAACCTCGTACATTGAACTTTCGTCGTGGATAATTGTGACGAGCAGGTTTATGACGCTCCTCAACTATTCTCGGATTCATCATTTTTTCGAGACACTATCTTTTTTAATATTTGACTGTGAGATTTGAAGTAACATATCGTACAACGTTTGAACAGCTACATCAATTTTATTCATTTTCTCTATGCGTTCCTCTTTGGGTCCCTTAAGCTCTGATTGTACATCGTCGTATTCCGACATTAAACCCAGCTGTAACTTTGTATATGCTCCGAACTTCTGATTTAATCAAGTTTTGTAGTGTGTCTAAATTGACAGCTCATTCGACTGTTGAGGTGTGGCAACGTTGCTCAATCTCTTGTTTTCCAAGTCGTATTGACCATCAGCTGTAATTTTATATCCCAGACCAGTGGTACCTCGACTATTCTGGTTCCTTTCAAGATTACGACCGAACACATCGACGCTCATCTTTATACTAAGGCAAGTATTTGCGTACACCTCAATATATATATATACCCACCCTCACAGAGCTCCTCTATGATGGAGTGGATCTCGTTTACGTGACTTGGATTTCCAGCTGATTGTTCAGCTAAGAGCAATCGAAGACGATCAACGAGCTCGTTGGGATCGTCCCAGTAAACGTAATCCATTCTAGTGTCTCTCCTTGCAATTTTGTATTGACGCAATCCCTTGCCTTCTTTTTTTTCTAGGTCTCTTAGAAAGTAGAGGATATATAATATTATTCAATTTCTTGCTACTGTGAGCACGAATGGTTTCATCACTCCTGTGACGTTTCTTGTGAGCATAGTTGCTTAAAGAATATTTCGATAATTCTGTATATCATTCGAATTCGTAAGTTTTTGATCAGGATGTTTTGTGATGAGCAACTCCATCAATCTTATATTTTTCAAATATTTCACATCTTAAACCTTGATGCCATCAGCTTCAAAGTGTATCGGTGAATCACCAATCATGAAATTTCCATCTTCCTTACGCAGTCCGTAAACTTTATCAAGATTAATTCCTGGAATAAGCATAAAAATATATTTGTTAATGGATGAATCACCAATTGCATCTTCGCTGCCAGCTGTTTCGAATGAGGTTTCGTGAGCATTCAGTGTATTCTATGGAGTTTTATCGAGACTTTTATCGAGACTTCCATCAAGACTATCATCGAGACTGTCATCAGACTCATCATCATTCTTATCAAGCTTGCCCACCTTTTGAAAGTCATTTTCAGATAACGTACGTTTACTTTTTTCAGTCAAAGTTATGAGCTTTTCAAGCGGATCGACAATTTTTTTTAACGTTTCATCCAGCACGTTATTAACACTAGTTTTATCAACCTTTAACAAATTATGTTTACGTCTGATTGCATCTTGCGATTTGACAAGTTTTCGCAAAATATTTTTCTGACGTCGAAACTTTTCCGTGTTGGCTCTTCAACGTTCAATGATAAACTGTTAATTGACGTTACATGAACGCTATATTCATAGCGAAACAGTGGAATCCTTTTCTGTATCTGCCACTATTTATTGACATGTCTTTGTCTATTACGAGGAAGCCGTACTTATCATCTCTCCAACACTTTGAGCACAAATTCTTAAGTTGAGCAAAAGTTATGGCAGAATTGACGTAATCATTGTATAAATGTTTCAGATTTAAGTCATCTTGTCGAAAAATTATCAACAAATTGACATTATCTCTCAGATGTTTTGGAATGCGAGCGTAAGACTGACAGATATAGAAGCTGTCAACGTCTTTGTGCTTTTCCACGCAGAAAAATGCTCTGATGTTGTTTCACTTTTCATAGGTTACATCGTCAAATATCATAATAGAATTTGGAAGCGCATCATTGGAAGCTATTACTTCGTCGTGTTCGCGCAAAGGAAAGTACTATATACCATCCAGGGGTTCGAAAACTTGTACTTTGACTGATTGAGCGACTTGGAGTAGATGTATACATTTTCAAATCTAAGTTCATTAGGATGCGTTATTAGAAATAAAAGACTATTGGTTTTACCAAAATTCGATGGACCACAAAATATGTCTCGTGTGCTGTCTGTAAGTAAATCTCCGTGTCGCTTTGTTTTTTTATTCAACTGGATGATACTGTCAAAGTTCACTATCGGGAGCTTAGCAGACAGCTCCTTAAATTATATATACACAGTAGAAAATCTCAATTACAATGCCAAAGTCGGTGAAGGCTATAAAAACAGACCAACATGTCGATCAGCCATCAGTCGGCAGAGAGAATTCGAAGCGTTAACACAGCAAAACACTCAGTTTCTAAAAAGTCTAGGTTTAAAAGATGTTGTCCCAAATGGAAGAGAAGGTCATTCGACCTGTTCAATCAAATAAATAAATAAATAAACAAGTTCAAAAAAAATTTAATCTTAATTATAGATTTAATTTCATCTCTTTATAGAAAAATACTCATCTTAGCGATCTTTCAGATTTTAAGCAAATTCAAGGTTTTTAACTCTTATTAATATAATAAAAAAATTTCAATAAGCTCTGAACAATTTATTTCCCAAAAATGGAAGAGATTCTAAGCATACACCTGTCGCGTTTGATGAGTCCATCGCACACTACAAAGTCCACGCACACCATCCGTACACTTATCATTCAACAGCGACAGGTTACGAATATCCATCCAGTATCAGGATTAGTATCTGCTACCATCGCGCAGCTCGCTACACGTGCAGTGGAAAGAACTAACTTGGTAAACAACTCCATCTGTGAAGGAGATACGCTATGAACTAAATGCCATAGAGATTGAGAAATGTAATAACGTTGGATTGACTACAATCATGCAAGGATAGCTTTCGCTCAATCCGAGTCAGACCTTGATCGTCGAGAATGCAGTTTGGATCGACGTTGAAGAAATCAGAAGTTAACCAAAAATGAAGGCTATTTTAATATATTCATACCTCTTAACAGGTTCTCGGATTATCCGAAGACTACCATAAAATTGTAGTGAATGCAAAAGATGAACTCATACTCACCAGATCTCGAAACGATCTAAATGCTATTTTGGAAACACCTTCGGTAAACGTTTTCGAAAATGTGAAAATTGAATTGATGAGAATGAAGTGGTTGATGTCATACGTCGTCGTAGCTGACAGACGTACGATTTAATTGCTCAACTACGTAGAATAAGTTAAACCCATTTCTATGAGTTTTCGTATTTGGGAATTGTACGAGTATTCACTACTTCCGACAACTTCGAGGCATGTTTGGACTGTTAAGACAGCTAATCAGCTAGAAAAGTCTCACTTTGTCATTCTAGGCTTTCAAACTAATCGAAACAATCAGAGAGGAACCAATGCTGGTAACTTTGACCACTGCAACATCACTAGCGTAAAACTCTTCCAGAATTCACAGTATTACCCGTATGGCAGCCTCAACTTCGACATTAACCGCAATCAGTTCGCCATACTATATGATATGTAGACCAATTTCCAAAATTCTTACTATAGTAAAGATTTAGAGCCTATGTTCAACAAATCAGACTATCGCGATTACATGTCATTGATAGTGATCGATTGCTCAAAGCAAAACGAGGCCTTGAAGAGTGCGTCTGTCGACGTTCGTCTAGAATTCTAAGCGAGAAACAATTTTCCCGCTGGAACATCTGCTTACAGTTTGATTCTACACAATCACACAGTCCAGTACAATCCCGCGAGTGGAGACGTGAAGAAACTTGTCTGACTCGATTTGTTATGGACGTCGTAGGAGCAGAACAGTGAAAAGTTCTTAATCAATACCAATTCACTTCCCGAAAGAACCGGTTATACGAAACTATGATATTCCTCTTCAATGAATCTGAATTTTTACATTTACATGTAATACAAATTATACTTTCATAATTTTTTTTGTACAAGAATGGAAATTGAGGGGTTATTGATGTTTATTTATTTATTTATGTTTATTAGTTTATTTATTATTTATATTTATTTATTTAAAGAAATGAACATAAACGGGAAGAACTTCACAGGTGCAGGCGAGGAGGGGCCCTTATCAATTAAAAAGAAAATGGAAACGATATAAATATTTAAAAGATTCTAATTTTGTTAAAAACTATGTACTTCAGGTCATTCGACCTGTTCAATCAAATAAATAAATAAATAAACAAGTTCAAAAAAATTTAATCTTAATTATAGATTTAATTTCATCTCTTTATAGAAAAATATTCATCTTAGTGATCTTTCAGATTTTAAGCAAATTCAAGGTTTTTAACTCTTATTAATATAATAAAAAAATTTCAATAAGCTCTGAACAATTTATTTCTATACGTTGACTATAAACACAGTTACAAGTCCTTACAGCTCAAAGTTTATCAGAAAAGTCATTTTATAGTAATTCAGGTTCAAGCGACACTTCAATTTTGAAATTACACGTATACTTTTCTCACTCGCTGGAGTAACCAAGTGTCTTGGGTATTTCCAAGCAAGCTTTTATTGTATGTTGAGCTGAAACTAATTTACATACAAAATTTCCAGTCTTTAAATTTTATACTTTATAAAAAAAGTCGCTTTATGTTAATTCTAGTTCAACCAACACTTGGATTTTTAAACTACATGTATACTTTTCTGACTCACTGGAGTAACCAAGTGTCTTGGATAGTTCTAAGCAAGTTTATATTGTATGTTTTGGTAAAACAAATTTTCATAAAATTTTTAAAGTCTCAAACTCTGTTAGTTCAAGAAAAATGCTACTTTAAAGAAAATTTTTATTATCCGTAACCTTAATTTTAGCAATTTTTTTGGGTTAAACTAATTTCTCATGATGAGAATAGAAAAAAGATATGTGCTCCATGTGGTAGGAAAATTATCTTTGTTAAAATTAAACCTGACAAATTAACAGATCCAGAAATAGAAGAAAAGGTAGGTGTATTAAAAATTATACCCTATGTTACTGCTTATAAAGCAATGAATAAAATTGTTGATTGCTGTTTTACCTCAGGAAAAGTTGGACTCTCACTTGATGCTTATATCAATGAATTAAATAACGTTTTGAAAAGCATTGATAAACTTTCCGGGACACTAGAAATTCACATAATTCTTACGCACATAAAAGAAAGTTTACGTTTCATAGAAAACAATAATAGATTAGGTTATTGGTCAGAGCAAAGTGAAGAATCTATACATCGTAATTTTTTGAAATACTGATTACGTTACACTGTAACAAGTATAAATCACAAGTTGTATACGTCACAGCTATTAAATGCAGTAATAGAAGTTTCTTCGCTTCATCTATAATTTTAAATATTATTTAAAATTACTTATTTAAATTTATCCTAACATTAAATATATAATTTATTAAGAAAGAAATACATAAAAAATAAAAAGAGATAAAAAGTAAAAAAGTAAAAAATACAAATAAAGTAAAAAGGTAAAAAAAAAGAAAAAAAAGTAATGGGACCATTCAACCACTACGTCCTTGTCGTTTGTCCTGGGCTTGGCTAAAAATGGTTTTAAAAATAAATTTTTGTACTTAATAAACTAGACTACGCAAGCTTTGAACTACAGGTTTTTAAATTCAACTGATATTTAATGTCCAAACGATATAGAAACTTTCTGCATTAGGAGATTTTGGATACATTTTAGTCAAACTTTTTCAGTCTTTAAGCACACCGTACGTTTTGGACTGAGGGTGATAGGCTGTGGTAGTTGCCAGTTGGAACCCGAATACTTCAAATAGTTCTTTTAGTAATTTGTTTTTGAAGCTGGTGCCGCGGTCGCTTAATATTATTTTAGGCGTTCCGAAAGGGGCTACGAAATAGCGGGCGATGGCATCGGCTATGGTTATGGCTTTTATATCTGGTACTGGTATTGCAATGCAGTACTTGGATGATAAGCATATGTACGTTGTCAGCTGTCGTTGGAGAAAGGTCCCACTGTATCTACGGCAAGTTTTGTGAATACTTCGACGGGAGTATCGGTAATTATCATAGGTTCAGGAGTTTTTATACGAACCAACTTTTGTTCCTGGCAGACCTTACATCGGCGAATATAATCTTCTACTTCACTTTTTAGTCCAGTCCATTGGTAACGTTCGCGTATCCAGCGGTATGTTTTTCCTACTCAACGGTGTCCACCGAATAGACTAGAATGATAATCTTGTAATATGCTGCCTCGGATGTTATTCGGAGGAATGGTACTTTCGCCATAACAAATGGTTATGAGGATATTCAGTGTTCGCAATACATCACTGAAGGATATTTTTAGTGTTCCTCGGGGTAAATTGTCGGTTATTTCTCCTTGCCGTGCTATTCTGAAGGAATTCATTTTTTTCTTTTATTATATCAGCTAGGGTATCGATGCACTCTGTCAGATTATATAGTTAGATTGTGTCTTCTTCTTTTTGAATGACTATTAGATTGAATATGTATGGTTTCCTATTTATAGTTATTAATACGTCCCCTACTTCTGGGTTTGCTTTAGATAGATCTGAAGTGTTAATGGCATTTATATCGGATAATAATTTATTATTAATCGAGGACAGGGCAAGGTCGGCAGACATAATATACTAAGTTGTCTTTTAAGTAACTGAGTGATTCTCGCGTACTGAGTAATCTTAGTTTATCATTGGAATTAAATGAGATGTGGAGTCTAGGTTGGGGGGTTACTTGTAAGGGGACTATGGCGGGTTTCTCTATTAAAGGCTCAGCAGGTTTGGTATCCGTAATTTGGGATTGACGGGAAATCATGTCGTTCTGGGGTATGGTGTTGATTGCGGGTATTAGAGATAGTTTGTCTATCGATGTATGCAGAGGAGAGTCTGCTGGAGAGTGAGGTGGAGTGTCTTCTGGCGCGGAGGGTGGTGTGGATGGCGTGAGCATTGGAGGGTCTTTGGGCACTTGTTGTGCACTGGAATAAGGAGGTGACGAGTTGGTTGTAGGCGAGTAGGATGTTTCTGGTAAATCTTCTTCGTCGGTTTTCATTTGATGTACGGTAGATAGATGTTGCCAACTTGTAACAGGTTTGTTCGAGGGTTCTATACGAGTTGAGTGGCAATCTTGCTTTGACCCAGTCTTTGGATTTAGAGTCGAAGGATTTACAGGCGTTGATTTATATTCTTCTAGCTATGTGCGGATATCTTGGCTAGGTGTTGCTTCTTTAGCAGGACTTGCCGGACAAGAAGTCGCAGGCCTTTCTATGGCAAGTATCGGGTCTTCTTCGCCTGTCCAATTGAAATCTGTCTCCATTGATTTCTCTAAGTCGGGGGGACTGTCTTCGCGGGTTCATGCTTTGTTTCTGATGTGATTTCCTAAGTCTTCTTCTACAGTAGAATGGTAGAATTCTTGTGCCTTCGAGTCCCACCAATATTGAGTTCGTTCCCATTCTTCTCTGAATTTCTTCGACTCTTCCGGGATGAAGTTGAATGGTTGTAACTCTGTTTCCAAAGATTCGACTGAGAAGTCAGGAAAGACAAGTCGGGCGGTTAAACTACGCATTGTGTATTGAAACTGAGGCTGCATTTCTTCTTCTTCTTCGAAAGAAGAGGAAGAGTCTCTTCCTTGTCCCGATACGATGGTTATACAAGGTTCATATCTGGTTCTTCGAGGGGCATTACGAGGCTTGATAGTAGTAAGCGTTCTTTCAGGGGTACTGGAACATCGTCTATTTCGGTTAGAAATCCGCTTCCCTCGCCAGATGGGTCTTCTATGTTGGTGGAGGAAGTTTCTAAATCACTGGGGGAGGTTGGTAATTGGACTGTCACCCTTTTTGGTGGATTTTGTTATTTGCGTAACAATAATCTCTTTCCTACTGTACTGGTCTCTAGGTTGGTCTGTCCATCGGGAGTTTTCGTAGTAAGTGTGGCCGTTTCGGTTGAACCTTTCTTTCGTCTTCTTCTGAGGGGTTGTTTAGGTTTATCCGTTTCTGAGTATCCACTCTCACTCAACCCTTTGGTTTTTTGTAGCCGAGCTAAAGAAGTTTCTGTCGGTTTAGGGGCTCTTATGGGGAATACGTTAGTAATCTGTTGTGTTTGTATCTTTTACTGTGGAATTAGGCATTTCGTTGAGATGGGGGTTTACATTTAATGTATGGTCGATGACATTGTCATAATGGGTGGTTTTGGATTCGGAAATTTATTTTTTATCGTCACTGGCTGCTATGTCTATTAGGTTGTATTGCAGTTCGATTACATGATCTGGGGCATCGAATAAGCGAAGTTCCAAATCTTCTGACATCGGGGTTTTTCCTTGGATGGGTATCGGTGTAACGGGTTTATCGTGAGTTACCATGGCTTGTAGGTAGAAATTAACATTAACTTTCTCTCCTATGAAGTATGGGACTCCCAGAATTGCGTCTTCAAGTAACGGGGAACCTGTCCTCAATACATGGAAAATGTGATCGTTCCCGAATATGTTTAATATCACTGTTCCCAAGGTGGTAACGTTATGAGCTGATATTCCGGTGATAGTGATACGTTTAGAAGTGTTAATCTTTACATCAGGTCGCAGACTCCCGCATTTGATTGCATTGGTATCAGCTACAGTATCCTCTTTTGAAGACTGTTAGTGCCAATAGTTTTAATTGTGGTTTTTGGTCTACATGTTTGTGTGGTTGTGGGAGATTCTCGCGTAGAGCTGCTTGTGCTTCACTTATCTAGGCTAATAATCTTGAATGCTTGTGATCTCGTGTCGGGATCTGTAATCGTGCTTATTTCGGCACGGGTGCGATTTGGAGAACCGCCTGTAACGTTAGCCATTTTAGTTACTTCTTGCATTATACGTAGTAATGTTAAATGGGAAGTAACAGTCAGAATCGTATATTATGTTTTAATTTTAATTTATATCGAGAAATCAAATAAAATATTCCGATTCCTTAATAAGTCGATTTTTTTAATAAGATAAATAATAAATAGAATAATTGCGGCAGAGAAGCAGGCTGCGCAACCGGAGAACGCGCGACAAGCAGTAGCGCGGGCACGTGTGCGTCGACAAAGTCGAGAATATTCTCGCGCATCCGCGCGTGCACATGAGAGATAGATAGATAGATAGATATACTTTTTATTTTGATATTATCAAAAATATGGTACAGAAATTATGTACATAATATTTCATATTAAGATTAAATTAACGTATTTGTCACAGTATCAGATTTTTTTAGTCACATAATCATGTTATCACATTTCGTCACATTTCGAGCAGGTACAGTCAGTTCTTAAAATTAGCATACGCACGATTTACAGTAGATATCTATCACGTCAATTTTAATATATTCACACACACTACAGTTACATTCATGCATCCAATCACGCCTATAAATACATTCCTACTGGTTGCTAAAATAATATTCTTAATATAAAACCTGATAAAATAAACGAATAAATAAATAGATAAGTAAATAAATAAATAAAGAAATGGATAAATAAATAAACAAATAAATAAATAAATAAATAAAGAAATAGATAGATAAATAAAAATAAATAATAAACATATAGGTAAATGAATATGTAAATACATAAATAAGTACACAAAATAAATAAATAGACAGGAATAAATAAATAAATAAATAAATAAATTAAGACAGGTACAATACATAGAATATTAAAATGAGCAACACATATATTGAACACTTAATTTTAATTTTGTTGGTCACCGCTCTGCTGTCTGAGATATATCATCAGCGCTGTTTTGAACTTACATAGGGACGGAAGATATCTCACATCGCAGGGGAGGTTGTTCCAGAAACGCGAACCTTGAGCTCTAAACGAGTATAGGCCAGTGTCAGTGCGCGATCCCGGAACCGAGAGCTCTTTTACTCCATTCCTACTGGAAGTCCTGGCCGTGTTTTTTAAAAAGAGAGCCGCAAGGTACGGAGGTTATCTCGTGTTTACTGCTTTATACAATAACAGCCCCGCAAAATATGCTCGTCTTTCCTTTATAGTAAACCAGCTAAGATATTTCCTGTGAGGACTGATGTGCTCATCCCGCCTAACACAACAGAGAGAGAGAGAGAGAGAGAGAGAGAGAGAGAGAGAGAGAGAGAGAGAGAGAGAGAGAGAGAGAGAGATAGAGAGAGAGAAAGAGAGAGAGAGAGAGCAGTAAACATGGCGGCGTCCTGTCAAAGTGACAGCTGCTGGCACGCACTCGCGTTAGGCAAGCAATACAGGTTTACGTGTATGCTTTGGAAAAACACAGTATATACGTTAATGTGTATTACTTTCATTCTGCCCTCTCATCGATGAGGTCTGGCAGTTACGAATTTTCTAGTCGCTCTCTCACCGATGAGCTGAGATTGAGCATTCGCTACTTTTCGATTGGCTTTCTCGCCGGCGACATCAAGCATTGTTTTCATTCCGCGAGTGTCGATGAGTTCTATTCTCTTACTATAACGAAAGATATAAATCTTGTCAGTATTCGTATAGTGTCGTTGCAGTTTCTTCGAAAAAGTCAGCAGCTATCTAGGTTGTTTTGCACCAGAGAAGCTTATTCGCCGCACATCCAGCTGCTGCCTGGGTCCCTTCTGCTCCTGCTGCTTCTGGATCAACTTCTGCTCCAGGTAAACTTCTCCACTCATGTTCATCATAGGTCGCATGCAAAAGTGATTTCCGCGACGAGTAATAATAACTTATAAGAAAAGCGAGGGAATTTTCGAGATTAATTTGCAAGAAAAAATACTTCATAATTTTAAATAAATATGTGTTTTAAAAATTATAAAGTAAAATTCAAACTTATAATTAATAGCTTACTAGTTCTGAATAATATTCATAAAGTATTAAAATAAGCATTTATTTGATTTTACAAAACACTTTTAGTGCAAAATAATCGGAAAAATTCCGTCTCTTTTCATATAAATTATTATTACATATTGAAAGAAAATATATCAATGATGCAATGAATATTCCTATACATCGTAAGTTAAGTTCTATCGAATTTTCGCGAGCCTATACCGATTTAATAAACGGTTTCGGAAAAGGGCTTTTGCAAAGATTCGATAAATCTTAGCTTATGAAAAAAGAATACTTGGTGAATTATTCTGCCGATTTGGCTTTTATAAGTATCCCTTTTATACATAGAGAGGAGAGCTGATGCTTTTTCGAAAGAGCTTTCGTGAATCTTCTACAGATAGCTTTGCTTATAAAAGCGATGGTTGTTAAGCCAACCTTCATTCTTTTCAGGTCGACTGGCTCGAGGCCCGAGGATAACCCGGTGCGGCCGCCGCCGCTATCCAAGGATGCTCCGTTGCTGCTGCCGTCGTCGCCGCCGCTATCGGAGGATGCTCCGTTGCTGCCCGAAGATGCCTCGCTACTGCTGTCGTCATTACCCGGATCTCTGCAGTCCTGTACGTCGCCGACGTCGCTGCTGCTGCTATCTACGCGACTACGAAAACATTTTCTTCAATATTTAATTATTATTAAATTTTAACAAGTTTTGAAATTTAATAAGCATTGAAATTTATTTGTTTTAGAGAATATCATTTCTATAAAAATTGTAATTTTGTAATAAAATGATGTATTTAATATTTAAATAAATAAATAAAAGTTTGTGTACCTGGAGTGTGCAAATGTGTGACGTTATGAAAGCGAATGATTGCTTATTCTATTATCCTTTAATTAAAGAATCTGAAAATTAAATAGAGAAAGAGAATGTGTAATGTAAATTAAATAAATGATTGTGTGTGTCTGTATGTGTATGAATGTATGAGAGAATGTTTTAATGTATAATAAATAAATTATTTTGTATGAATGTTGTGACGGTTTTATTGCTCATGCAATTATTATTGCACTCTCTTCCAAAACGTCAGAACGCCTCTACGGGCGAAAACCACACATTTTACATATTATGTATTATAATATCATGTACTATAGCAAGCATTCGGAGGAATGAGAGGAGCGGATGCGAAGCGCACGACCGTGCGCTTGGTAAGTGAGAGAGAGAGAGAGAGAGAGAGAGAGAAGCTGCCGAATGCTTCGGCCGAGTAAGCGACACATTGGGCTAAAAGGAATATAGGCCCTTATCAGTGCGCGACCCCGAAACTGAGAGCTCTTTCATACCCCCTCTACTTGAAGTCCTTGCCTAATTTTTTTCGCAGAGAGCAGTAAGATACGTTGGCTGCCGCATAACAAAGCAGCAACCCCATAAAATACTCTCTCCTCGCCTTAATATCTAACCAGCCCAGGCTCTTCCTGTAAGGAGTGATATGCTCGTCCCACCTAACACCACATATATATCTCACACATGAATTTTGTAAACGTTGCAGTCGTGTCTGAAGCTCGCGTGACACATCAAGATAAACTACTGAGCAGTAATCTAGGTGTGGTAATATCAATGCACATGCCAACTGCTTACGAAGTATCAGTAATGCATGAACGGAAGAATTTCAGGCTATAAAGAGTCCTGTTTATCTTCTTGCTAACCGCATCTATTTTCGGCTTCCACATAAGTCTTCCGTCCATGACCACACCGAGGTTAGTGACTGCGTCAACATAGGGCACGAATACGTCATCCTGTACCTCAATGCCCTGCAATTCAATGCTCTGGATCTGCTTCATCTTGCGATCAGAACCAAAGATGATCGGCTGTGTCTTGCTGACATTGAGTCGCAGATCAGCGGCCGAGACCCATTTCGACACCGCCCGCGCTACTGTCGACATGCGCCTGATCCCCTTACGAAGATTCCGCAAGGTCACATGCGTGTAGGTTTGCAGGTCGTCAGCGTAGAGTATATGTTCGACATTGCATACGTTAAGTCCGTCTTTTAGGTCGTTAATGAATAAGCTGAAGAGCAAGGGACCCAGGACCGAGCCCTGCGGCACGCTGAGATTGGTGGTTAGCCAATCTGATTCTTCATTTATATTAGTAATGACTTTTTGCCTACGACCCGTAATGTATGACTTAAGCCACAGGAGAACGCTCCTGGAGAAACCCATGCCCAACAGCTTACGCAAAAGCTATGAATGTGAAATAGTGTCGAATGCTTTGCTGAAATCGAATAATAATAAAATAGTCAACAGTTTCTTTTTACTATTAATTCCTGTTCTGATGTCTTCGGTGAGTTTCAGTAGTGCTGTCTGAGTGCTGTGATGTTGTCGAAAACCTGTTTGCATCGAGTCAAGAATATTTTTTGTCCTCACAAAGTCAGAAATTTGATCATAGAAAATTTTTTCCAAGACCTTAGAAAGGAAGCTTAACAGCGCAACGAGGCGAAAATCAGAAACCGAAGATGGAACTGGTTTCTTCTTCGAAGGCACAAGGTGAGCTCTCTTCCAAGTCCCCGGGAAAATGCCATTTAAGAGGGAGGAATTAAAGATCTTCGCAATATGGTGACCCACTAACGGAAGAGCCTTGGCCACCACACTTTGTGGGATGCCGTCCTCACCTCTAGCTTGTTACGAGAAATGGTCAACAGTCTGGCCTACGCCAGAGAAGGTGATTTCTCTGAAAACAAAGTCGTCATACTGGCTGTGGCCAGGATGCTGTCAAGATCTTTGTTACTTTCACTATGGGAGACCCACACTCCAGAAAAGTGGGCATTAAGCTCATCCGGTGCAAAACCATGAAGCTCCTCTCTTGTCTTACGCAGGAGTCCCAATCTCTTGAGTTCCTTCCATGTGTCTTTCTTTGTATCAAGAGCTTCGAAGATACGGTTTTGTATAAAAATCTCCCGCGCTCTTTTTGTGCGTTGTTCAGCATTAGACGCGAGAGATTGACACTCCAGCCATAATTTGTTGTCTTTGGTCCGTGGGTAACGTTTTCGTACTGCGTCTCGTTTCTTCTACAGATACGCGAGGTCAGCGTCAACCCATGGGGGATTTGCTTTCTTTTTCAGTGAAAATTCCTTTAGAGGTGCTACTTTATCAATCGCAGCCATGAGGTTGACGCTGAAGCATTCAAGTTGGTAGTCGATGTCTGTATCTGAACAATCAAGCGGCGACCAATCACAGTCAGCAAGGTGAGCGTGGAGGTCGTCTGGCTGCATGGATTTAAAATCTCGATGTCTAAACGAGTTAGCTACAGGGGACACAGCAGTTTCAACCCCAATTTGAACCTCTATTATGTTGTGGTGACTGGGAAAAGGCGCCGCCTGATTACTACTACTAAGCAGTATGCCATTATCATCAGTCATTATTACGTCTATCCAAGTGTGAGAATCTTTGAGGTGATGAGTCGCACCATGGTCTACTATACGAAAATTAAGATCTTCAGCAAGTCGCCTAACAAATTTTACATCGTCTGACGTCTTGAGTAAATTCGCATTCAGATCGCCCATGATGATTTTGTGGCTATAATCTTGAGTGTGCGTGGAGAGTTGATCGATAACATCAGAGCTCTGGAGAAACGGGACATGAGGTGGTCTATAAATAAGTGCAACAAAGACAGGCGGTAGAGTACTCTGCTGCACATGATATATTCTGGAATAAGCGGCTTTCCCTCCTGTGTAGTCGATGTACTGTACAGAAGGTTAGCTTTGAAGGTGTTATGAATATATAAGACTAACCCGTCTCCGAATTTGTTACGATCGAGTCTAATGCAAGAATAGTCATTGATCTGAATACGATCACTCTGAACGTCAGGGCAGAGGTGCGACTCAGCAACTCCGAAGAGATAGTAGGCGGGACCAGTGGAAAAATGTCTGAGGATCTCAATGTGTCCTAAAAGAGAGGTTACATTGACAAAACCTGCTCTCAATCCCCTACCATGCTTCTCAATGCTTCTCTTGAAAACAAATTGGATACAATTGTTAATGCGTTAAGCTCATTACCAGTAATACTCATAAAAAAAAACCATGTGGTCTAATATTTTAAAATTTTGAGGATATATTCAGATACTATTGATAAGTTAATACACAAAATTTCATGAAAAAATATCGACTGTAAGCCGAGTTATACGCTCCGACGTCAAGTCATCCAAAAATGAAGTTGTAAATCGGCTGTAGTTGTAGAGGTCCTCAGAATGCCAGTATCTGAAAAATTTATTTCACGTTAAACTAGATGACTTTCCACGTACCATGAACTAGGATCTTTTAAAAATTAAAGTAATGGCAGCGTTTTGAAAAAAAATTCAATTTTTCACAAAAAAACGCTCGTTTTTTGCTTGGAAAATTTGTATTTTTTTAAATATGTATTTTTAAAAAAGATCTTAGTTCATGGTATGTAAAAACATGTTACGAATATTCGTGCACAATTTCAAATCGATTCGTTAATTTTTCTTCGAGCTAGAGCTGCAGCCATTTTTGAAAATGCAGTTTTGAGAAAAACGTGTTTAAAGTTTTGACAACTAATTTTTCGGTTATAAAATTTAATTTTTCAGACTTACAGTTATTCTGCGATTCCAGGGCCATACAATTCGCCTTCCTCTTGCTCGAAAAAGTACTGTTCATCAGCTGCAGCTTTCCTACGAGCTGTCCGAGCCTCCTTTGTAGTCTTCTCGTGCTTTTTCTCGGCCAGCTGTATACGTGCCATGTCGCGACTGTTGGCGTATTCTAGTGCGTAGCGGCCAACAGTTATGCCCATAGTGCGAAATATTCTTAATATGGACTTCATGCCATCATTAAAGATCCCCGTTGCAAAAAAATTGGCCAATTGTATGGTTTTTAGGCCGCTGTGAAGATGTTTCGGAGCGAAGTGCCATAGCAAGCCGTTATAACTTTCATTATTATTTTGTGTGTTGCTCCCTTTGCATCTGTTTAGCAATTCCATTCTTGACAAATCCGTATAAAATGGATGCAAAACTTTTAAAACTTGTGGATCTAATGGCAGATAATCGTTCTTGAATTTTCTCATATTGAGTCCTTCAGCTTCCGCTCGACGATACGCGCACCAGCTATCCGCGCCGACCGGGCAGTTTTGATGTGAACTCTTGTCAGTCGAGCCCATATAGAAACAAGTAGCCCAAATTTCCTTATGCATTTCCTCTACATTATCTTGATGCCTTATTATCGCTAAACCATAATATTTTTGGAGTTTATTTATGATTTTGTCAGTTAATTTTACTGTATCTTTACTCCTTCCTCCTAAACCTTTCACTTTTTTTTCATTTCGGCATCGTGTACCCATTCTTTTCTTGACGTGTAGATAGTATTCTAGCTTTTCAACAGGAGTATCATAAGGATTCATATCTAAAATACCTTTGAAAGTAGTACTGTCTCCGTCACCGATGTAGCGTATATACTTCACATTATACATTTCGAGCGAGCGGCCAAACATTTGTTTATGCCGTCGACTTCCATTTTCGCAGCCGATCCGGCGTGATAGGCAATCATGATCGCTTGAGAGCCATTCTTCATATGCTTCTGGATCTTCCTCTTGTTTTTTTGTCCAGTACTCACACGCTTTACAATAACTCGATTTCACTGATGTATCGATGATTTTCTTGCTATATTTTCCTGCGAGAGTCGTCACGCCATATCGTGAAGTATGTCCCCGTTCTTTCCACGTACCATCTCCGGAAACTGTTAAATTCGTATCGTAACCTTCTTCTTCAAGCGTTTTTTCTTTTTCTTCTTTCACAGCATTTTTAGTGCAAGATTTATACACCGCCTCTGCAGCTGTCCAAATATTTTTAAAGCAGCCTTTGAAGGTATTAATATGAAATATTTTTGCTATATATCAAACCACAAAAAAGACTCAGGCCTTCTCTTCCAATCCCTAAAAGCTGCATCACAAGCACTGCACGTCGATTAATATCATAGGCTTTTCCACTCTTCGGACCAGATTCCATGTAAGAAACGCCACACTGATACGAGACAGCAATTTTAAAATCTAATCCAGCCGGAAACTTATTATTACACACGATGATGACGTGGCTGACAGGTTAGTCGTTTCAAATTCAATTACCTCCAGTCAAGAGGTCTACCAGTTCGAGGGTTCTACGTTCGAGCTTGGGTGGTTCTCTCTCAAGGTCAGACTTTGAATTTAAAAGGGTTTGTGTCGCTATGCTTTCGCTGCTGTCGCCGGAGACTTCGACTAGCAGTTCAAGGGCGGTGCTGAGGCTCTAGATCTCCTCGTTGGGCAAGAGGGGCTGACGGCCACCTTCACACTTCCAGTCAAAATGCGTCCAAAAGGTGGTGTACAAGATATTTATAACCTCTTGTGTCGGATGGAAAGGTGGTGTACGCAGCTCCTCTTCTCCAACGGTAGACTACCTCGGCAGCGGCCGCGTATATTTCGTATTAGCGTATATTTCGTATTTCGTAGAGCGCTTGTATGCATGTCTACACACACACACACACACACACACACACATATATATATATATATATATATATATATATATATATATATATATATATATGTACATATACGTATTATTATAATTTATATATCTATAAAGGAGGTGGAAGTGACCATAGTGCGTTCCCGTTCCTCTCTGTGGACTGTTGTTCTGTCCTTTCGTGTTTTCTTCCGTTCGTAGATTCGCTTGCGCTCCGTCGCGTGTAGGTCGATCGGGATGATTCCCGTAATAACGAGCACTGCGGATCCCGAGATCGAGCGATAAGCACTGGTGACTCTGAGATCTCCTCTACGCTTAACGGAAGTGAGTCGAATTCGGTATGAGTCCTTCTCCATTACAGCGGCCCATATTTCAGAACCGTACAATAAGATGGATGTAGTGACTGACATGAGGAGTCGACGCTTGCTCGCTTTCGGTACACTCGTGTTCCTATGAGACAGCTCAACTTTGCCGTCTTTTTTGCCGCTTTATCCGCTGCATACGCTAGGTGACGTAAGAAAGTAAGCTTAGTGTATAGTTTGAGTCCCAGGTACATAGCCTACCTCCTTGTCGAAATCTCCGCGCCTCCCACATACATGGGGAAGATGGTCTCAATCCGTTTGCTAGTGAAAGGCACTATCTCTGACTTAGCAGCTGCCAAGTCGAAACCGTGTTGCCCCATCCAGCGCGAGATCCTGCGCATCGCTTGGTTTAGCAGATATTGTGCGTTTTCAAAGTCTCGCGCGATGATGACTAAAGCGACATCATCAGCGTAGACTATCATGTACACCCCTTACGGTAGCCCGAGTCGTAACAAGGCATCGTATAGGAAGTTCCAAAAATCAGGGTCAAAGATCGACCCCTGTGCCATCCCGGCGCTGAGATATTTCTCGCGTTGGCCTTGTTCTGTTTCGTAGCGGAGGATACGGTCCTTTAGGTAAATATTAAGATATATTAGAAGTTAACTTATTTTATTAACTTTTTCCTATAAAATAGTAACTAGTTAGCTTGTTTTACAAGTTAAATCAAATGTGAGAATGTCAGACCCGGAAGAAATCGATATTTTTATATGCTAACTCATTTTTCGCGTTAATATATCTTTTAGATAATCGACATCAACTTCTGTCGTTAGTCGCCGGTAGGCTTTACCCCAAGACTCTATTTATAATAATTTTTATATTTTTTTTAATTAACTAGAGAGCGAAAAATGCTCGATAAATGGGTCGCCCGATGCTCGGCTCAGCGCTGGACCAACTCCGAAAAAATTTCGTTATGCTAACTCACTTTTCGTGTTAATATATCTTTTAAATAATCGGCATCAACTCCTGACATTACGCGTGCCAAGCTTGCCTCAAGACTCCTTTAATAATAATTTTTATATTTTTTGAATTTAGCAAAAGAACGAAAAATGCTCAATAAATGGCTCGCCCGAATCTCAACTCAGCGCTGGACCAGTCTCGGGAAGAAATTGTAATGCAAACTCATTTTTCGCGTCAATGTAACTTATAACTAATCAGCATCTGCTCCTGACGTTGCTCACACCAAGCCTGCCCGAGACTCCTTTTATTTAAGTTATATCTCCTGTGTAGATTAAAAACGAAGGTACGAAGTTTAACAGCTTCCGGAAGATGACTCATACAAGTATTACGCATTAATTATTATTCGTGTTTTATTTTTTAGTTTTATAATAAATTTTCTGTTAAATTTATCGATAGAAGTAATATATTTAAGTATATACAAAAGAATACAAATATCCTTTTCTACTATATCATCGGAAAATATTTTATTTCTAGTAATGAATAATTTAAATTGAAAATAAACCATAGCAACGGATTATGCTACGCCCGTAGGTAGATTGCATTCGTCTGAGCAAGTAACGGTACATCTTAACCCTGCGACCTTATACCTGTGATCGGAACGGGCAAGATAATCGGTGCACTGCAGATGTAACAACATAACAGAAAAGGGTTTTTCGTAATTTAAGGCAGGTTTGCGGTGGATTTGCCCTATTTATTCAATAATTTTTATTTCATACAAAAAATAATCTTTATGGTTCAAACTTTTTACATATTAAAATACACATTTTGAAGATATATAAAGTTTTTTTTTTTTTTACGGATTTTTCTTGACAAAATGGCCGCCTCAAAATTGTTCTTTTGTTTTACTGTCGACACGATATCTCACCAACGGATCATCTGAAATCAAAAAACTAAAAAGATTCTTAAAACTTATAGTTTTGGCTATTGCATAGTCTAGGATATTTCATTTTTACCGGAAAAAAACAAAATGACGGACTTTTGGAATATTTTGGCTCTTTTTTGCAACATAAATTGTTTATAACTTTTTGAAAAATTTATTGATCGTTATAATCCTAGATCATACGAAAAGAACATATGTCAGGAGTAAGCTGTTCAAATTTCAACTGAATCGGTGCAGTAGTTTTTTTTAAATCGTGTCGATAGAGTTGAAAAGCGTTGTTGCGAGAAAAACGCGTTCAAAGTGCAGGAGCAGCTGAGCGCGCGCGCTCAAACGCGGTAGGTGCTGCCTCTTTTCTGCCTGTTCGCGGCCGTAAGAACTAATTGTATGAGTTTTAAAATATTTCTAGATAGTATTGCTATCGAATAATGAAATAAAAAAAAAAATGATTTTTCCAAAAAAATCCACCCCAAACCTGCCTTAAGAAGCGAGAGAGGGATAACTGTATGTATGAGAGAAAGAGGGAGTGTAAGAGAAAAGGAAGACAGCATATACGAATATGAGAACGTAATAGTGGGACTGCTGCCCCATGTCATACACTAAACCGGAATGGCCAATCAATCACAGCCTTTCCGAGAAATCGACCGTTTCGGTTCCGATTCTAACCCCGTATGTCCCATGGAGCATATTTTTTCGATAAAATTTCAAACTGATGTTACATCAAAGCTATTTTTTGTAAAACTTTGGTGCAAGAATAATTTTTTTTATATGAAAATACATTTGATAGTAGAGAAAGTGAGGTTAGGATGACGCTTATTTCCGGAAAAGATGCTTAATTGGAAGTAGAGGTTTAAAATCGGAACCGGAATTAAATGGCATTAAGCATCAAAATTCTCACAACTAATGTTCACTTTGAAATGATATAATTGTATGCTCCCTTTAAATTGTGATAAATATTTCAAGCGTGAAATGTTTTATGTATATCTCGTATTTATATTTACATAACAATCTGAACAAAGTTGAAATGAGCGACCAGTGGCTATCGTCTTGTAAACGCCGAAACGGATTTATCGGAATGTTTGTGATTGGTCCTCTTTAGTCTGTCTGCTGATTGGTCAACATCATTCTGGCTTTGCCATTCCGGCTTAGTCATTTCGGTTTTGTGTTGGCCATGGGACAGCAGCCTGAGTGTATAATAGGCATCGCTCAGTAGAGGCAGGATAGGGAGGGGAAGTTCCACGTGGTGACAATTATACTTTCTATATGAAATGTGAATAATACAAAAGTTTAAGAAAGCTTTTGTTACATTTATAAAGGTGCTGGGCCGTATTACCATGCCTATCTCGATTACTGTGGCAATAAGTCGTAAAATAAGAAAATTGAAAATTTATTTAAGAAAATTTATCACATGCCTTAAGAGGAAGCCTTATTCGCTGTTCTTGTCTAATAATATTTTTGCTATTTATTCAAATACTAGTTTGTTAATTCAGTTGTCCCCACCTGCCTAAAAGATTCTATTGGGAATCGGGTATTTCCCCATACTCCTACAAATTCCCAATTAAAACCGATTGATTTTATTTTAAATATTTATCGCAACGTGATATATTCTTGCGAAAATGGTTATTTTTACAAAAGTTTATGTGTTCTCTAGATATCATTCGTTGTTCTTATATGAGCAAGTATTTTCATATTTTTAACTTATTTTTAATAATTAACCATGTTTTTTACAATGTACGTTTAGTGGGTTTAACTTTTACTTTTAATGGGACATTATCCTATTGAAAAAATAATCAAACCCATTCAAAATATATTGTAAAAAATGTTATTAATTATTAAAAATAAGTTAAAAATAGGAAAAAAGTGGTTCCTATAAGAACAACGAATGATATCTGGAGAACACATACATTTTTGCAAATATAATCATTTTCGCAAGAATATATTCATGTCGCAATAAATATTTAATATAAAATTAATCGGTTTTAACCGGGAATTTTTATTGGGAAGTACTCGATTCCCAATAGAATCTTTTGAGCCGAGCCAATTTGTCTTAAAATAAGGAATATTTTATAGACCTAAAATAGTACCTAACATTATTTCCTCAAAATATTCCTTATTTTAAGACGAATTAGGGACAACTCTTAGTTTTTTAATTAACAAACTACTATTTAAATAAATAGCAAAAGTGTAATTAGACAAGGATGGAGAATACAGCTTCCTCTTAAGTATTATATATGCAATATAATCAATAATTTTTATAAAAACTTAAAATTTTATTAAAGTCCCACTATTAATGTGCGCGGCATGTTAAAGTTGGTAACGATCTCTTACACTGCTCAAATTGAGCACAGTAGTCAAAAGTTTACAAAAGATAATTTCACACTCGTTTAATATGCCAAGAACAATATTTAAGTTTCATTAATTAATTATTTAATTTATTTTTCTATTTAACTTTAACAATAGAAGTTCATAAATACAAAATTATTAATAAAAATATGAATTAAAAAATTAGCCTAACAAAATTATGGTAGGATCTGTATGGCCTGAACTTCCATAAGCACTAATATAATATATTTCAATTTTGTGATATATAATTAAATTTATATATAATTGAAATATATCACATATTTGCTTAAGTATTATTGGACATACAAATTTCTTTTATAAAAAATAGCATAATCATTAATCACCAATTGGTAAGCTAAATTACATTATACATTATCTGAAAAAAAATGTTTCTATGTATATTTGTGTGTGTATGTGTGTGTATGTATGTGTGTGTGTATGTGTGTGCGTGTTCGGGCGTACGTGCGTGTTGATTTATCCTCTTTAGACAAAAAAGATTCTATAGTAGAATATAAATTTTCTTATAGAGCCCTACGCTTTTTTATTTAGTTTTGAATAAAAAACGTATGAAATTATTTTTTGGATAAATCTTGTGATATACGGTTTATCACTTTGAGAATATCCCTCCTGACAAATAGAATAATATAGAATAGAATAATAGTTTATTTTCGATCAGTCAAAAAAGTAAATGTACATAGTTATCGTATGGCTGGTTAACGCAGCTCTTATATCACAATTGTATTGCAAAATACATATAGCTGAGCGCAGCTGTCATATCACATATGCCCAATCAGGTACACGTCAAGTATATAAATATATAATTATAAGATCGAAATCATTGCACATAACATTATACTTATTCTATCGCGTCAATATATAAAATAACGCAGACTAGATATACACAAGTAGCCAAGCAATGCGAGTATAGCATTAGCCTGAACGTGGTGTTACGAATTCACCGATTTAGCGAGAGAGTACCTACGCATTGCCGTTTTGAATTTGGATAGCGAAGGCAACGATCGCATATCTTGCCGAAGCGCGTTCCAAAGGCGCGTCCCTTGGGCAGTGAACGATTTTAAGCCCAGATCCGTACGCGATCCCGGGACCGAGATCTCCCTTGGTACCCTGCTATATGTTCTACATTTATTCTTCTCAAAGAGGGCCTCAAGGTCCAGTGGTTGTCTCATGCAATAGGCCTTATATACTATGACCGCCGCAAAGTACTCTCTTCTTTCGCTGACCTTTAGCCAGACCAACCTCCTCCTGAAGGGAGTGACATGCTAGTTCCTCTTTATACCACAGATGTACATAACACATGAATTTTGTAACCTCTGTAGTCGCGTCTGAAGTTCAGCTGTTACGTCAAGGTACACTACGGAGCAGTAATCCATGTGATAGATGGCAAGTGCGCCTGCCAGCTGCTTACGCAACGCCTCGGTGGTACAGGATCGAAAAGACCTGAGCCCATATAAAGCTCTATTAACCTTTCGGCTAACTGAATCTACCTGCGGTTTCCATGTTAATTTTGAATCCATGACCACTCCAAGGTTGGTTACTGTGTCGACGAAGGGAGCGAAGACACCACTCTGCACCTCAACCCCGGGCAAGTTCATTCCCTGAATTTGATTGATGTTATATTCCGACCCAAAGATGATCGCTTTAGTTTTGCCGGTGTTAAGGTGCAGTGCGTTGTCCGAAGCCCAGCCCGACACAGCACACGTCACAGCTGACATGCGATCCACACCCTCATGAATACTGTCTCTTGAAACCTGGGTGTACGTTTGTAAGTCGTCCGCGTAAAGTAGGTGTGCGACTATAGTGGCTGCCTGGTCTCCCGAGCCATTGATCTCCGCCAAGACTTCCTTGAGATCGTTAATGTAAAGACTGAAAAGAAGGGGGCCAAGTATTGAGCCGTGTGGGACGCCAAGGTTGGTTGTTAACCAATCCGAATCTCCGTTTAATTTAGTAACCACTCGCTGATTACGACCCACAATGTATGACTTGAATCCCATTCTAATCATCTTGCGCAACAGTCTCGACGGAGATACCTTGTCAAATGCCTTACTAAAGTCGAACAGTAATAAGATGGTGAGTAACTGTTTCTCGCTATTAATGCCTGTCCTTATGTCCTCTGTCAATTTTAGTAGTGCTGTTTACGTTGAATGGTGACGTCTAAAACCAGTCTGGAAAGGATCCAGGATTTTTTTTTGAGGCTACGTAGTCCGCGATCTGGTCATGTACGATCTTTTCCAAGACCTTAGAGAGGAAGCTCAAAAGGGCAATCGGACGAAAGTCCGAGACAGCAGATGGTATTGCCGTCTTCTTGAGAGGCACCAGATGAGCCCTCTTCCAGGTCGAAGGAAAGATGCCGCTGGAAAGGGAAGAATTGAATAGAGCCACTAGGTGGTGACCCAATACAGGAAGAGATTTTGCAATTACACTCTGAGGTATGCCATCCTCACCCCTTGCTTGAGACGAGAAATGGGCAACAGCCAGTACTACGTCTGCGAAGGTGACCTCGCGGAAGGTGAAGCCATCGTCACTAGCGTCTGACAGGATGTCATCCAGATCTGCCTCGCGCTCAGAGTCAGATATGGACACCCCAGCAAAGTGGGTATTCAACTCATCCGTGTTGAAGCCATGTAGGTCCTCCCTGGCCTTAGAGATAAGGCCCAGACTCCGTAACTCATTCCAAACGTTCTTGTTATTCTCAAGGGCTTCAAAGATTCTGGTATGAATAAAAGCCTCTCGCGCCTGTTCGGTAAGCCGCTCGGCCTCAGCAGCGAGAGACTCATATTCATTCCTAAGGTCGGCTCGTCGAGTACGTTTGTGTCTTCTTTATAAAGCGTCTCGTTTTTTGTAAAGATTCTGAAGATCTGCATCAACCCAAGGTGGAAAACCCTTTTTCTTTGAAGGGAATCGTTTCAAGGGAGCTAGTTGGTCAATGGCTCCCATAATGTTACGACTAAGGTGTTCAAGTCTAGCGTCCAGTCCGTTGTTAGGGCAATCAACTGAGGACCAATCACAAGCAGCAAGAAGGGATAATAGTTCTCCTGAATTAATTGATTTAAAATCCCTATAAGTGAAACTGTTGAGAGCAGTAGGTTCTACTGTCTGAAAGTTAATCTCAACATCAATGATATTATGCTTGCTTGGGAAGGTCGCCAGCGAATTGCCTGCATTCAGCACCACATTGTCATCGTCAGTATAGATCACATCAATCCATGTGTGCGAATCTCCGACATGGTGAGTCGCGCCATGTTCCACTAGCTTTAAGTTCAATTTACAGGCAAGATCTTTAACGAATTCTGCATCATGTGAGGTCGACAACATGTTCGCATTCAGATCTCCCATGACAATTGTCTATAGTCAAAACCCACTGAATACCTTCTCAAGTTATTGGCTAGTTCTGAATCATCAGAAAACGAGATACCCGGGGGACGTTAGATGACAGCCACAAATATTGGAGGCTTAGTGCCCTGTTGAACGCGACACATAAGGTATTCCGGAATGCCTAGCTTTCCCTCTACTTCGGTAGACGATGAACATAAAATAGTCGCTTTAAAGCAATTCCGGATATATAGGGCGATACCACCACCGCGCTTATTTCTATCTTGACGCAAAACAGAAAATCCGTCTATCTGAGCGAACACATCGTCAACCTTGTGCCCGAAACGCGTCTCTACCACGCCGAAGATGTGGAAGATGGGACGAGCAGTCTGGAGGTACTGACGGAACATTCCCATGTGTGCAAAGAGCGAGGTCGCGTTGAGGAAACCTGCCCTCAACGCCTCGCCGTCAGTCTCACTCGATATGCCACGGCCTAGTCAATCATGATTACTATCAGTCGGGGCTGTGATCCCGCTCTCAAACAACGGCCCATCCTTGACTGTAGTGACCCTCGCCTGCCCTTTTCCGCTTGTTACATTGTCACATTCAGTATTCTGCTCAACATTGTAGGTCCTGGCTAAAGCATGTAAATCTGCCGCCGCAGTGAATTCGTGTGTTATATCTCCATCTCCTCTCTTTATAAGGAATCGCCCGCCTCTATGCCAAATGTATTTGAAACCTAGTCCTCGCGCAATCCGTTTAAGATGGTTGAAGCGTATAATATTCTCCTTACTTAATAGTTCGTTAATAAATATCTTACTGTTAATTAGGCAATTACGCGTTTCCTCATTGAGAGAAGCGATGTTGATATCCTTGGTGTTAAAAGCAGTAAATCTACCCTTTGCGCGCATGATGTTCACAACTAATTCACGGCGAGAGAGACAGACCACCCACGGCGAACGACGACGATCCGATCGAGACCCAGTTGACGAACCAGATACCCCATCTGGCCTAAGCGTGCGCAGAGACACCAAGTCGTCCCTCGCTATGGATGGTACTATTGTGGTGAGAACGGCTTGCACTGCTTCAAATTCCTGTGCTTCATTTCCATCACAAATACTACTTACTACAATTTCGGCCGGAGTATCACCACAATGCTTGCCATCCATATCAGAAGACTTGTTCCCATTCGAACCGTCTGTCCCAGCGGACCGTGAACCTCGAGTCCTACGCCGACGACGTTGAACGAAGAACAAATGAACGAAGGAAGCCCTCTATTCGCTATGAGCATCTGCTTGGAGGGGATAAAAGAAACGATCGCAACGCTCGAGATGGCAGAAAATGGAAATAGAGGTGTAACCGTAAAGCATTACTATATATGTATGTATGTGTATATATATATATATATATATATATATATATATATATATATATATATATATATATATATATATATATATATATATATGTTGAACATACAACCCGAGTTTCCAACTTTTGGAGGGCGCCACTGGTCATGCTCTGGGCGAATTGTCAACGGGGAGCAATCTCGAGAAGTTCGCAGGTCAGACTTCTTCTTACATAGACTTTATTCCATTTAAACGCATGGTATAAAATATATTGAATAAAAGCGTTTAATAATTGAATGCACAATATTAAAAATATTTTGAGTTATAATGTATAATATTAAATGATAGTATACTATTATTAATATTATTATTATATTATTATTATATAATTATATTACAATTATACTAAATATTAACATTTATGTCTAATATGAATGTTAAAAATAGATATTTTTTGTGTTAAACTATTCATGTATTCTTATTAGTATGCAAATATTCAAAAAATATTTTATACTTTGAAAAAGAAATAAACTTTATTATAACAGTGCTGTAAAACATAAAAAATGCAATTGTGTATAGATTAAAAAAAAATTTTATGTTTTCATAATAATATCACTCTTTTTGAAATTGAAATTTGCTGCCATGCGCTAGGCAGCACACGGCCCTATTCATTTCCATTAGCATCCGCTAGGTAGCTACCGATAATAAAAGTAAGAAATGTAAGTCTGTAATCACATGGAATGGTACTTGGTTCATATATAAGGAAGGTTCCAAATGGCTGACATGTAGCGTTCGAGCGTATTCAGTCCAAAGCGTGCGATCACAAACGTAATATATAGTATGTAAGAGCGTTTATTATAAGTATAGTTGTAAGTTAAATAACATGTAACATAATAATGTGTAAATATATACTGTTACGTATAAATGTCCCCAGTGTGCGGGTCTCGTGTTCACACCACGGAGCTAACGTCTATGATACACTTATCGCTGACTCGTCTCATATGCTCGCGCTGCAAACGTGTATGTCTGTGACAATACAAATATTTGCATTTCTACTATAAGCAATAACGTAAGAATAATACTAAATTGATTCTTTCAAATGTTGTATTATCAACAAAAATAACATTTTTTTTTTAATCTAACGGGAACCAGGCTTGGCTCAAGCTCTAGGCGTTGCTTTGCCGATACTCGAATGACTTTCGCAGAGATCTGAGTAGAGTCTGGCCCAAGGCTCAGACGATGTTTTTTCGAGAGTCGGAAGACCGTCGGCTAAGGCACGACCTAAGCTCAGCTTTTAATATCGGCCCGACCATAACAGCATTTCATTAGAAGTCTCGGCCAAGGCTGAATGGATAGTTTACCGTTTACCTATAAATGGTCGACAGTCGGCAAGCCAGGGCTGTCCCAAACTCTAATCGATGAATATTTGATATATATAGCGGAGCCTGGTCCAAGGCACAGACGTGGGTTGGAATGGGGTGAATATTGGAAAAATTCTAACTGGACCTAAAGGATCACTGTCAATTTATAGACACTTAGCTTTCTCAAACTTAATAAATTTTTCCAATATGAAATTAATTATTCTATTTAATACTGTGGTGAAAAATAAAGTAATAAGTCTATTGTTTTTTAATATGTCGAGATATATGTATATATTTAAATTTTGCAATTTAAAGTTATGCAGAAGTATAGCATAGATTATGAAACAATATTGTTCATTAAAATATTTTTTAATGTTTATAATGCATACTACTTTTAGGAATAAGTTTAAGATAAGATAATAACATATAACTAAGGAAATCTTAAAAATGTTCATCAAGTGTAATAATTCAAGTTAGTTATTCAAAATAATTTCTATAATAGCTCATTTTAACTGTGAACTCAAATTTTAACTCAATTAAATATTATTCCTTACAAATTGGATAAAAAAGAAAACATAAAAAATGTACCGATTAACTAAAAAATGCTCTACAGTCTTCTCTTATTTTGAAACTATTAAATAAATTTTTTTACAAGTTATTGGAAATTGTAAACAAATATTTTTGTGATAAAAACAGGGGTTTATAAAAAAGATTCTTTACGCACACCTGTAAGCCAAAATCTATTTTAAATAATTCAAGAAAAATTTTAACTATGAATGAATGAAAGTTTATATTTTTGACCATGTTTAAACTTAATTTATGGTCTGAAATAAATAAAACATTTTTTGAACCTATATATGCAAAGGTATAGCATACATTAAAAAAAATATTTAAATCGTGTAAAAACTTCAAGAGTTTTTGCATATCATGTTACATTTTTTTCAATTGTCAATAATAAATTTTGCAACAGTATAATTGTTCATTAAATTTTATTTATGAATATAATGTATACTACTTTTACAAATAAAACTTTTCGTAACTTTCTTTCAGTCTATGAACAACGGATTTATTCATTAATTATAAAAATATCATAAAGATGAAAAAATGGTATAAAACAGAAACGATGATTCATTTTCTTTTATTTTAAACCTCTAACTGGACCCGGAATCTTTTCAAATGTGGGTTGTAAAGGGGGTGAATATTGGAAACAAATTCTTCTCAGCCTAATAAAACGATTCGAATTTATAACTTCACATTGTATCTTCGCTATGATAGAATACACATATGAAACAAATTTAAACTTCTAACTCGACCGAAATTCCTACAAAAAGGGGTTGGAAGAGGGTAAAATAGGGAAAAAAATCTAACTAGGCCTATTAAAAATCTTCGTATTTATCACTTCACAGACATCTTTGTTATGATAGAATACACTTATGAAGAAAAATTTAACCTGTAACTAGACCCGAAACCTTTTCAAACGGGGGTTGGAAGGGGGTGTATGTTGGAAAAAAATTGTAGCTTGGTCTGATAAAACCCTTCGAATGCATAACTTCACAGATATCTTTGCTATGATAGAATATACTTATGAAAAAAAATAAGTTCCTTTCCGACCCGGAACACCTTCAAACAGGGGTTAGAAGGTGGTAAAAATAGGAAAAAAATATTCTAACTCGACCTACAAAGAATCTTCGGATTTATAACTTCGCAGATATCTTTGTTATGATAGAACCACACATACGAAGAAAAAATTAACCCCTAACTCAACCCGGTACAACTTCAAACAGGGGTTGGAAAGGGTTGATTATTGGAATAAAAAATCTAACTCAGCCTAATAATCCCTTCAAATTTATAATTTCACAGATATCTTCGCTATGATAGAATACACTTATTTTTGGAATTTTTTTATAAGTTCATTCTATCATATCGAAGATATATGTGAAGTTATAAATCTCGGTGGGTCTTGACTAAAATTAACTACAAAGTGCTTGCGAATCACGATTTCTTACAGATATCATTTCTGTGATGCCTCAGGATTACTTTAAGGGGATGTCGGAGCTAAAAATACGTTTTTTCTTTTACTAATAACTATTCAAATATAAAATACAAAGAAAAACTGGAAGAAGAGCCGTGTAGATATGAACGATATCAACGCTACTGTGCAAGGCAAAGTCATTCTGTTGCGTCATTTTTATAAATAATTTGAAATATTAACGGTATATTTCAGTGCAACATAACCCTGGTGGAAAAATAATCTAGAATTATGTAGACTTATATAGTTTACCATGGGAATAATCGAGGGCCTAGATAAAACTAGATAATTTTCTACTAGGGAACGTAACAATATTTTGTATTTTCAATTGTTTGTAAAAGCGACGCAACATAATGCATTCTCTTTGTACAATAATATTGATATCATTGATATCCAGGCGGCTCTGCTTTCAGTTTTTCTTTAAATTATATGCAGTCAAAGATACACGTAAAAATCGTGCTTAGACTGGCCGAAACTGACTCCACTTTAGCTCCGACATCCTCTTAAGACCGAAATTAAAATAAAGTTAGGGAAAAAACGGAAATGAACTATATTTGAAAAAAAATTTTATGTTAAAAGATCTTTTTGAAAAAAAATATATAGTGCGTTGCGATTTCTTGGTATAATTTCTATATATTATACTATTAATAATTTTATAACCTTTTTACATTTTTACACGCTCGTAAAACATAGAAAACTCAGAATAAATTAAGTCTTTTCTCTTATTTGGGTCATGAAAAACGTAGGTTTTTATTGGCCATGTGTAAGCTTATTGAATTATCTACAAATCTAAACAAAAGAGTATATGCTACCCTTAATATATTAGAAAATATGACGTTTCAAAAAAGATATATTATGAAAATAATCGATTATTTTCACTTCTCTGTACCATAACTTAACTTCTATTTACCGGGTGCTGTATATTTTTATTGATAAATAGTGAATATACATAAGCATTTTCAAAAATGTAATTATTTTCTATTTTATATAAAACTTATTATAGTACACCGAGGATAACGCATTATTGATAATTTGTCTTCGTTCTTCTATAGTTGGAAACCATGACGGTTATAAGGATTCTCTAAATAAAAAAGGTTCTTATCTATACAGTATATTCAAATATTAATATATGATACTTTCATACAAGTATTTACAAAACAGAAAATGTAAATTACCATAGATATTTATTTTAAGTAAGTGTATATTGTCAGGCAATAAATATTTTAAAGTCGTTTAAGTTTTTATACATAAACTTAATAAATAACAACAAAAAACTAACAAAAGTAAAAATTGTTTTAAAAAACGTATGGACTGTTATATTCGCACAGCGCTGTTTTCAATCTTTCAATAACCGTTATAAAAATATTAACTTATATTGTGTATGAAAAACCAAATATTAAAAAAATGTCAACAGTTAATTAGCGAATTGTATTTTTATTGTTTTACTAAATAAACGGTTTCGAAATTAGTCTTATGACAAAGTTATGCTCCTATTAATATTAGTATATAATTAATTCAAAGAAAATGTTATCAGATCATATTATTTCACACGAACTGCAATATTCATCGCGTCACCTGTCAATAGGAGAAAATCAACGAATTGCCTATAAGATGCTGTCTTGGATGGGTGGTAATAAGTTTTATATAAAATAGAATGGTTATTACGTTTTTGACAATACAAGTGTATGTATTTAATAACAATTAACAAAAAAGCAGTATCTGGTGAATAGAAGTTGAATTATGATACAGAGAAGAAAATATAGAAGTGAATATTTTTTCGAATCTTCACACCCTTCTAACCTCGCTATACAAGGTCCTGAGCGTATTTATGGGTTGTAAATTTTTTTATTGTCGTTTTACTTTATATGTTGCATGGACCGGTATCTATCGAAATAGAATACAAAATAAAGAACATTTTTTTAAATTATTTTCGTCACATCCTGACGTTTGAAACTTCAGAATTATAATGAATATGCATTAATGCTATTAACATTTGAATTGTATATTCCCGAATATGATATAATATATGATTATATCTGATCATATAAAAGTATATATGACTGTATATTCTCACATGTGGGCGTATATAAGTTTTTGGGAATTAAATATGTAGGATTTTAAAGTTTTCCTTCTTATAGCAATTTATTAACTTATACAATTATTGATTAAAAATGGTCTTTATTGCGTTAAAATATCTCGGCAACAAGGAATGTAATAATTTTTTTTCAAACAAGAAAATTAAAGTAGACAAAAAGTGCTTCAATTTATTTTTTATAACGTTCAAAATGGATGCGTTGATCAAAAATTATCAACGTGCAATGATAGTGTAAAAAGCATGAAAAATCATCACATTTGTAAAAATGGGATATCCTGAAATTTATTAGATTATTCACGTTTTTTGATCGTTGATAACTTTTGATCCACGCATCCACTTTGAATGTTCCAAAAAATAAATTACAGCTCTTTTCGTCTACTTGAAGTATTAATTTTCTTTGATTCAACATCCTTAGGACCTGTTATCAAAAACGCATTTTCTACAGATTAAAACTTACGCGATTATAGAATCATCCTATACCTTATGTAAAAAGGAACAGAATGGCGCTGGTTAGAGTTATTTTTGCTTCAATTTCGACATACTTACGGGTTTTTATCATTTTATGGTTCTTCGGTCCCACTCTGCGCGCCGATATTCTCATGCTCGATGCTCCACGGCCTCCTTATGCGACGAGCGCTCTGCTCCGGGTCAACCGCGCTCACGAATGTAAATGTGTATGTGTGTGATAGCTGTCTGCTGCAGCTGCTACGGGCCGTCTGTGTGTATTCTCTCGCTCTGTCTCTCTCGATTTTGTGCTACACTCGAAGTTGCCGCTGAAAGAAAGGCAGTGTAGAGGCGTCTCCGTAGGTTTCAAAACATAACTAGAATATTTTTCTGTGTATTTTTTCCATTGCGACGTGTCCGCTGTCTTCTTATCTCCTTCTTTTTTATTATTATCCTGAACAAGAGAAGCATTCTCGCGTTCGCTGCTGCTGCTCTGATCTTGACCCATCTTTTCATGGTTTATGTAGTCGAATGAGATAAAAAAGCGTATTACATATCGAGCATTAAATTTTTTTAAAATAATCATTACAATACTCCAGGATTGTAGGGTAAATAATGATTATCTTCAAAGATAACTTTCTTCCGTACAACGTCATTGTGATTTGACCTTTGAAACCGGTCAAGTATTTTTTGCTTTTTTTTAAAAAAGATTCCTTATAGCTATTTTTTTACACCGCTGTCAGCAGAGCGAGTAGAAGAGAGTTTACCATCGAACATCCCCATGACTATCTTGCGCTTAGGGCTGGGGCACGAATAATCACAGATATCAAATTTCAGTTACATTTATAGGGAGTGGGTGTGAATAAATTATGAGGAAATATATCTTATGATTGACGTTTATTATTAATATTTTTTTACAAAGTCTTCGTATAATCTTTCAAGTCATTCACAATATAAGGTAAATGAAATGCAAGAATTTTGGATAGTACTCGTACAATTTTTTACAGATACTTGTCGGCGACGATTCTTTCCATAATAAAACCTTCTATGTCGGCGTTATATATTGAATAGTATTGTTTGAATGATTTAGGATAAATAAGAATGTTATTTACATTTTCTTTTGGTTCTTTTTCGAGCTTATCGTTCAAGTATTCAAGCACATAGTGAATGGTGCGATTGACATTAACGACGTGCTCCTTTAAAATATTAAGCAAAAGGTCGACGAGAACGCTTTGTGCGCGGAGTCTTCAAACGTTGACTGCTGCATAACGATACTTGGAGGATTGTTGAAATTTCTTTTCTTCGCAGAGAGGTTGCTCGTTTGTCCAATCTTCTTCTGAAGACACGTAGTTATCGTTGGGCTGTGGTCTCTCGTTGATCATGATGGATTTAGTCCCGTACGAAGATGTGAATGTCAGGTCGTGATTCGCGAAAATTTTAGTAAGGCGTTCAAATTCTTGATAGAAAGAAAAAGAATTGTCGAAATAAATTGTTATCGCGTCAAATTGGTCTTTCAATATATTCCAACTAGGTTCATCAAGCGTAACATTTTTGTACAAAGCACTGTCGTTGATTAGCTTGATAACGTGATGGTAGTAGCCAGTGCTGTGCTCGAATCCTACGCAGAGTCGCTTCGTGTTAGATTTGTGAAGAGCATACATCGTTGATAGCAAAAGATTCGGCAATTCGCTCGTCACTTCCTCTTTTTCGTGCGTTTGACAAGTAGCAATGGTTATTTCTTTAAAAAACAAACTGAGAATTTTCACCACTTGAGCACAATCGGACACCTGGACAAAACTGCTTGTAAAGTACAGACTCGATAGACGATGTGGTCGCTTTGTCTTGAGTACTATCACTGGACAACAAACTCGATCGTCGGCACAGTACTGGTTATAACGGTTTCCTCTCCATCCCCTCCAACGTGAATCATAAGAGTGGGGGAGGGGTATGGTGCAAAAAGCAAGGTGCTACACTTTTTCACGACTATTATGCTGTTAATAAACACGTGGTAATGTTGTACAATTTAGAAACAACAACTATAAACACAAATTTATAAAAAAATCGTTCTCGGACTTTCGAAGAAGATAAAAGCATAGATTAATTGACAAAATAAGGAATGGGAAGCAGGATATGTAGAATAAAAGGTACGTCGTAAATAATTTATTAAACTTGTATTGATGTATGTATATTTATTCATCCATTTACTGTTACAAATGCAAAAGACATACATATATTTACTGTATTATTTTTGTCAATATCTATAGCTTCCCAATGATTTAGCTTTATGTAATCAAGAATCTTAAAGCCTATGACAACTAGTGTCACCATAATTCGTGGAATTCTATCAGCTGTATACACACCAATTGCCCTCGCTTTCAGACCAGCACAGGCTATTATTATTTTCCTTATGTTTATGTTAACTTTTATTTTATTTGACGATTCATTTGATCGTACTCGTGCATTCGGAGCTTTCGTCACCCACTTCGTTCTGTCCCTCAATGCGAGAATTGAATCTTGCAAGGCAACATCTTCTGCCCCAGATGAGATTTTAAAGTGATTCATAAAATAATTTACTGCTTTTTCCTGAAAATTGTATCGCTAATCTTCGAGTACTAGTATATGACCACTGAAATAACATGTTTTCTGCAGAGACGCACCATGTAAAATTAAAAGTAAAATTTAACTCCGTGGCTAAAAAAGATGTTTTAGTGCGGTTTTATAATTTTTATAAGTAAATCTTGACAATATTAAAATGATTTCACTTGTAATTATGAACAAATATAGAACTGGTTTATAAATATAATTAATTATACTTTTTTTTTCATATAAGGTTTGAAAAAAGGTGAATAATTCACTTTGTGACTTTTAAGATTTCGGGCATGTTAACAATAAAAATTCACCTGGTTACTTAAAAAAAGAAAAATATAATTTTATAATATGCAGCTCAAGTTCAAAATTGTAAAAAAGTATTAATTTTTGTAACCTTTGTAAGAGTAAAAACCATTCTTGTATTTATTGTAATTTGAATACCATTGTAAGAAAAAATACAACATTTGTAAGCAAAAATATCTCAAATATCAAACCCTCAAGATAACGAAAATTTTACGCATGTATAAAACGTATAAATCAAACATTATTTATTTATTTACTTATTTCTTGTAACAATAGTATTAAATATAAAATATCTATTTAGGCTATTACAGTAATATTTGTATAAAGTTTTTTATCAAATATGCACTTCGTTAATTTCCAAAAATGACGTTTTAGTCAACTTTATAATATTTCGCTACTGTAGAGTTTTACTCGCTGCTTCATGTTATTAGGTAGAAATGGTAATCTATGACGTAAAAGTTTTATTCTATGGAATACATTGTCAGCTATAGGATATGAAAAAGCTACCCTTCGACATAAAAAATGCAGCTATATTACATAAAAGTGCTACAGTATAAGATATAAGTTTCACTAACAACAAGGAGCGTGTATGTAACATAAAAATATTACTCTATAATAAAAATGATACTCTATTACATAAAATTGATAAGCTATCGCATACAAATGATATAAAAATTTAACTTTATTATATAATCATTATACTGTATGACATAACTTTCACGTTATTACATAAAATTGTTATACTATTGCATAAATATGATATTATTATACGACATAACACTTTCACTTTATCACATAAATATATTAAACTATATGACATAAAGAGATAATCTATGATGTAATAGTTTATCTAAATGACATTAAATTGCTTAGTATGACATATAAAATTTACACTATGTCATAAAAGTGCTACTTTATGATATAAAAGGTTCATTTTATGACTTTAATATGTTACTCTATGACACAAAAGTGTTACTTTATATAGACATAAAAATACAATTCAATGGTATAAAAATATATTTGACATAAAGATTTCATTTTATGACATCAAAATATTTATATATGGTACAATAGAGATACCCTATAACATAATGGTGCTACTAATCAAACAAAACTGCTACAGTCCAGCCTAAAAATATTACTCTGTGACATAAATGTACTACTCCATGACATAAAAGTTTTACTATATGACATAAAAATGTTATACTATGACATACAAATAATTCTCTATAACATACAAATAATTCTCTATGACATACAACTTTCACTACATGACATAAAAATGTTAGTTTATGGCACAAAAGAGCTACTCTATAATATAAGAGTGTTAGTAAGTAAAACAGAATTGCTACTGTATGACCTCAAAATGTTACTCTGTTAGATAAAAGTAATACTCTATAACATAAAAGTTTCGGTTTGGTACATAAAAGTATTACTGTATGACAAAAAAATGTAAGTCAATAACATATAAATTTTATTTTATGACATAAAAGTTTCATTTTATAGCATAAAAGCTTTACCTTATGGGATAATAAATGTTACTCTAAGAAATAAAAGTTTTATTTTATGGCATAGTTTCATATTATGGCATAATTATTTTAGCTTATCGCACGAAAAGGCTACTGCACTGAGAAAACCATATATTAAATTTCATATCGTAAAATTATGATATCGTAAATTTTTCGATTCATATATCGTTGATCAAATTTCTTTGGAGCCTATGTTGTAAAATCATGAGCATGGGATCTGCACATTATATTTCACCAATTAAGAGAAATAAAACTATTTAAAATTGAATATTTAATGTAGAAATTAAGATTTTAAATTGCTAATTTTTCGATATCTTATCGTATCTGACGCTTAATAATTACGCTTTCGATACGTAAATTTGTACGATATGATGTTGCGTGAGTTACGATATATATCGCATGAGTTACGATATAGTTTTCTCAGTGTATATAACATATTGGTGCTACGAAATGAAGCATAAGTGTCAGTGAAGTGTTAAAGGCTTGAATATTAGTAAAGGCAGTTGCGTGTGATAACGAACAATCGCACATTCAATAAGCTAGATTCTTGCTATTTTTATCTAATTCTATTCCTTTTCTGTGATTATCAAGATTAGAACTCGTGAGAATCATAATGGACAAAGTAGTGCTTTCTTTCTAGATGATGCGAAGACGACTTTTCTGCCATTGTTAATCACGACGATAATTATATATTATATTATATATACTTTATATACGTCATGTTCTACGATATCAAGCATGTATATGAAAAATTCTAGAAGAAATTCTCTAGGTCGCCCCCATTAGGGGCCTTATATACCTGCACATTGTATATGTGCATATATATGCATTTACTTATCCATAGTGCCGTATTTTTATGTAATATGATAGCATGTTTACGTTTTAGCGTAGAACTTATGTCATATAGTGACAAATTTATGTTATAGAGTAACACTCTTATGTTTTATAAGTAGGTTCGGATTTTGTTTTGGGATGGAGTGTAAATATCCTACAATCCTGCCTATATCATTTTCTTAGTACTTAACATTATTATGACTGTGGGTACTTAGGTTTTAAAGGATGAAAAAGAAAAATTTCTTTGTTGTTGATTTGTCTGTACTGCTGCGTATTCTGGAACTGGGACAAAAAGACTTTTCACCCAAGGTACACACTGTACTGTTCGACATATATGTCTTGATTTCGCGGTTTTGTATACCTCTAAAGCGTGTGTAATTGTGTCTGTTATTCGAATCGGTATATATATATATATATATATATATATATATATATATATATTACACAGTCATAATTATGTTAAGTACCAAGGTAATGATATAGGCAGGATCGCAGGATATTTACACTCCATCCCAAAACAAAATCCAAACCTACTTATAAAACATAAGAGTGTTACTCTATAACATAAATTTTTCACTATATGACATAAGTTCTACGCTAAAACGTAAACATGCTATCATATTACATAAAAATACGGCACTATGGATAAGTAAATGCATATATATGCACATATACAATGTGCAGGTATATAAGGCCCCCAATGGGGGCGACCTAGAGAATTTCTTCTAGAATTTTTCATATACATGCTTGATATCGTAGAACATGACGTATATAATGTATATATAATATAATATATAATATAATATAATATAATATAAGGTATATGTGCAAGTACGCCGATGTCGCTGCCGTAGATGACAACTTTGGGCTTTTTTAGTTTATATATCAAATATTATTTAACACGATGTCCGGGTATGACAGATCGACGATCACGATACTCTAGGACACTTTTTTTGAGATTTCGTTCTCCTGAATATATTAAAAATCGGAAAATATGTTGTTTAGATCAGATCATGAATAATCTATCTTCAATATAACTTAAAATATAAATTTTTGCGGTTATTGTTTAAGATGATGTTAAACTTGTACGTCACTTTAATTGCCAATTTTGAGTAAATATCTCTTTAGAGGATTGTTATATCACTAAAAAATAACAACTTTCCAGATTAATGTCTTCTCAATTGAAAATTGAAAATTAAATAGATATTGTGGATTTTTTGTTTTGATTCGTTTTTCGTATTCGTTCATCAAGTTCGGCAATGTGTGAATCTTCTGCATATTTGTGCGAGTTGTGAAAGTTATAAAAGTTACTTTACCCGCTACGCACACAGCCAATTCATTTATTTAGAATATCAAACTCTGAAGCCGGACGATCTCATGAAATGCACATTATCCGAGTATATTCTCGTTTTAGATACACACGTGCACTATATGTTTCATTCTTCCCCGCCACTCAAAATGACACCGGCACCATATAATACTGTATGCATTTTTGTATCGTAGTTTATTATCGTCCTGATTAACAATGGCAGAAAAGTCATCATCGCATCATTTAGAAAGAAAGCACTACTTTGTCCATTATGATTCCCACGAGTTCTAAACTTGATAATCACAGAAAAGGAATAGAATTAGATAAAAATAGCAAGAATCTAGCTTATTTAATGTGCGATTGTTCGTTATCACACGCAACTGCCTTTACTAATATTCAAGCCTTTAACACTTCACTGACACTTATGTTTCATTTCGTAGCACCATTATGTTATATACACTGAGAAAACTATATCGTAACTCATGCGATATATATCGTAACTCACGCAACATCATATCGTACAAATTTACGTATCGAAAGCGTAATTATTAAGCGTCAGATACGATAAGATATCGAAAAATTAGCAATTTAAAATCTTAATTTCTACATTAAATATTCAATTTTAAATAGTTTTATTTCTCTTAATTGGTGAAATATAATGTGCAGATCCCATGCTCATGATTTTACAACATAGGCTCCAAAGAAATTTGATCAACGATATATGAATCGAAAAATTTACGATATCATAATTTTACGATATGAAATTTAATATATGGTTTTCTCAGTGCAGTAGCCTTTTCGTGCGATAAGCTAAAATAATTATGTCATAATATGAAACTATGCCATAAAATAAAACTTTTATTTCTTAGAGTAACATTTATTATCCCATAAGGTAAAGCTTTTATGCTATAAAATGAAACTTTTATGTCATAAAATAAAATTTATATGTTATTGACTTACATTTTTTTGTCATACAGTAATACTTTTATGTACCAAACCGGAACTTTTATGTTATAGAGTATTACTTTTATCTAACAGAGTAACATTTTGAGGTCATACAGTAGCAATTCTGTTTTACTTACTAACACTCTTATATTATAGAGTAGCTCTTTTGTGCCATAAACTAACATTTTTATGTCATGTAGTGAAAGTTGTATGTCATAGAGAATTATTTGTATGTCATAGTATAACATTTTTATGTTATATAGTAAAACTTTTATGTCATGGAGTAGTACATTTATGTCACAGAGTAATATTTTTAGGCTGGACTGTAGCAGTTTTGTTTGATTAGTAGCACCATTATGTTATAGGGTAGCTCTATTGTACCATACATAAATATTTTGATGTCATAAAATGAAATCTTTATGTCAAATGGTCAAATCTTGAGGTCACAAAGTTAAAATTTATATGATAAAATATATTTTTATATCATTGAATTGTATTTTTATGTCTATATAAAGTAACACTTTTGTGTCATAGAGTAACATATTAAAGTCATAAAATGAACCTTTTATATCATAAAGTAGCACTTTTATGACATAGTGTAAAATTTCTATGTCATACTAAGCAATTTAATGTCATTTAGATAAACTATTACATCATAGATTATCTCTTTATGTCATATAGTTTAATATATTTATGTGATAAAGTGAAAGTGTTATGTCGTATAATAATATCATATTTATGCAATAGTATAACAATTTTATGTAATAAAGTGAAAGTTATGTCATAGAGTATAATGATTATATAATAAAGTTAAATTTTTATATCATTTTTATGCGATAGCTTATCAATTTTATGTAATAGAGTATCATTTTTATTATAGAGTAATATTTTTATGTTACATACACGCTCCTTGTTGTTAGTGAAACTTATATCTTATACTGTAGCACTTTTATGTAATATAGCTGCATTTTTTATGTCGAAGGGTAGCTTTTTCATATCCTATAGCTGACAATGTATTCCATAGAATAAAACTTTTACGTCATAGATTACCATTTCTACCTAATAACATGAAGCAGCGAGTAAAACTCTACAGTAGCGAAATATTATAAAGTTGACTAAAACGTCATTTTTGGAAATTAACGAAGTGAATATTTGGTAAAAAACTTTATACAAATATTACTGTAATAGCCTAAATAGATATTTTATATTTAATACTATTGTTACAAGAAATAAGTAAATAAATAAATAATGTTTGATTTATACGTTTTATACATGCGTAAAATTTTCGTTATCTTGAGGGTTTGATATTTGAGATATTTTTGCTTACAAATGTTGTATTTTTTCTTACAATGGTATTCAAATTACAATAAATACAAGAATGGTTTTTACTCTTACAAAGGTTACAAAAATTAATACTTTTTTACAATTTTGAACTTGAGCTGCATATTATAAAATTATATTTTTCTTTTTTTAAGTAACCAGGTGAATTTTTATTGTTAACATGCCCGAAATCTTAAAAGTCACAAAGTGAATTATTCACCTTTTTTCAAACCTTATATGAAAAAAAAATGTATAATTAATTATACTTATAAACCAGTTCTATATTTGTTCATAATTACAAGTGAAATCATTTTAATATTGTCAAGATTTACTTATAAAAATTATAAAACCGCACTAAAACATCTTTTTTAGCCACGGAGTTAAATTTTACTTTTAATTTTACATGGTGCGCCTCTGCAGAAAACATGTTATTTCATTGGTCATATACTAGTACTCGAAGATTAGCGATGCAATTTTCAGGAAAAAGCAGTAAATTATTTTATGAATCACTTTAAAATCTCATCTGGGGCAGAAGATGTTGCCTTGCAAGATTCAATTCTCGCATTGAGGGACAGAACGAAGTGGGTGACGAAAGCTCCGAATGCACGAGTACGATCAAATGAATCGTCAAATAAAATAAAAGTTAACATAAACATAAGGAAAATAATAATAGCCTGTGCTGCTCTGAAAGCGAGGGCAATTGGTGTGTATACAGCTGATAGAATTCCACGAATTATGGTGACACTAGTTGTCATAGGCTTTAAGATTCTCGATTACATAAAGCTAAATCATTGGGAAGCTATAGATATTGACAAAAATAGAATCTACACATACTTTAACAATTATAGGGTTTCACCAGTTTTAATGCACCATTTTTAACACCTTCGTAAAAACTGGATTACATATGTTGCGGTACGATTCTCGAGAAACTTTGTCGTTTCTACTTACAAGACACAAAAAAATGCAATAGCTATAAAGTTTCATAAAAGAAGTTGTGATATGATTGAGTATGAAAAATGTAAAGGGTTCTTACGTTCGTGTACGAGTGCTCTTTAAGTTCAGGCCTCTGTAATCAATCTCGTACCTCTTGTTTGTTAAAATGCACTTAATACAGAAAATATACGTTTATCTTTTGTATTTATAACCGTAACTATATTAATAAACATACAAACACCAATATAATATCACAAGACACCAGAAAAAATGATGCTCTAGTCATGAAGTTTTATAAAAAAATTTGTAATTAAGTTAAGTATAAAATAGGTAAAAAGGCGCTCACGTTCGCGAACAAGTGGTCTTTAGGTTCAGGCCTCTGTAATGAATCTTGTACCTCAAGGTTAAGACGCACTTAATACAGTAAATATATGTATGTCTTTTGTATTTGTAACAGTAAATGGATGAATAAATATACATACATCAATACAAGTTTAATAAATTATTTACGACGTACCTTTCATTCTACATATCCTGCTTCCCATTCCTTATTTTGTCAATTAATCTATGCTTTTATCTTCTTCGAAAGTCCGAGAACGATTTTTTTATAAATTTGTGTTTATAGTTGTTGTTTCTAAATTGTACAACATTACCACGTGTTTATTAACAGCATAATAGTCGTGAAAAAGTGTAGCACCTTGCTTTTTGCACCATACCCCTCCCCCACTCTTATGATTCACGTTGGAGGGGATGGGGAGGAAACCGTTATAACCAGTACTGTGCCGACGATCGAGTTTGTTGTCCAGTGATAGTACTCAAGACAAAGCGACCACATCGTCTATCGAGTCTGTACTTTACAAGCAGTTTTGTCCAGGTGTCCGATTGTGCTCAAGTGGTGAAAATTCTCAGTTTGTTTTTTAAAGAAATAACCATTGCTACTTGTCAAACGCACGAAAAAGAGGAAGTGACGAGCGAATTGCCGAATCTTTTGCTATCAACGATGTATGCTCTTCACAAATCTAACACGAATCGACTCTGCGTAGGATTCGAGCACAGCACTGGCTACTACCATCACGTTATCAAGCTAATCAACGACAGTGCTTTGTACAAAAATGTTACGCTTGATGAACCTAGTTGGAATATATTGAAAGACCAATTTGACGCGATAACAATTTATTTCGACAATTCTTTTTCTTTCTATCAAGAATTTGAACGCCTTACTAAAATTTTCGCGAATCACGACCTGACATTCACATCTTCGTACGGGACTAAATCCATCATGATCAACGAGAGACCACAGCCCAACGATAACTACGTGTCTTCAGAAGAAGATTGGACAAACGAGCAACCTCTCTGCGAAGAAAAGAAATTTCAACAATCCTCCAAGTATCGTTATGCAGCAGTCAACGTTTGAAGACTCCGCGCACAAAGCGTTCTCGTCGACCTTTTGCTTAACATTTTAAAGGAGCACGTCGTTAATGTCAATCGCACCATTCACTATGTGCTTGAATACTTGAACGATAAGCTCGAAAAAGAACTAAAAGAAAATGTAAATAACATTCTTATTTATCCTAAATCATTCAAACAATACTATTCAATATATAACGCCGACATAGAAGGTTTTATTATGGAAAGAATCGTCGCCGACAAGTATCTGTAAAAAATTGTACGAGTACTATCCAAAATTCTTGCATTTCATTTACCTTATATTGCGAATGACTTGAAAGATTATACGAAGACTTTGTAAAAAAATATTAATAATAAACGTCAATCATAAGATATATTTCCTCATAATTTATTCACACCCACTCCCTATAAATGTAACTGAAATTTGATATCTGTGATTATTCGTGTCCCAGCCCTAAGCGCAAGATAGTCATGGGGATGTTCGATGGTAAACTCTCTTCTGCTCGCTCTGCTGACAGCGGTGTAAAAAAATAGCTATAAGGTATCTTTTTAAAAAAAAAGCAAAAAAAAACTTGACCGGTTTCAAAGGTCAAATCACAATGACGTTGTACGGAAGAAAGTTATCTTTGAAAATAATCATTATTTACCCTACAATCCTGGAGTATTGTAAAGATTATTTGAAAAAAATTTAATGCTCGATATGTAATACGCTTTTTTTATCTCATTCGACTACATAAACCATGACAAGATGGGTCAAGATCAGAGCAGCAGTAGCAAACGCGAGAATGCTTCTCTTGTTCAGGATAATAATAAAAAAGAAGGAGATAAGAAGACAGCGGACACATCGCAATGGAAAAAATACACAGAAAAATATTCTAGCATTACCAATTCCTTGCTCGAAAAAAACGGCTACAAAAGATTATAATTTAATCGTAAACGGCCCTTCTCAGGGCTACAATACCATATTATACGTAGTACACACTCACTTTTTATATATAACAATTATTCATTAATGAACTAATTAATTATATAATTAACAATTCATCAATAAATGTAATTCATTACCTGTCGCCCTTTAAACCTTTCACCTATTATCGATTAACCTATATAACATAACCAAGATAACAGCCAGGTGCTACCCGCATGCACACTTGGCTCCCCAATATAGGTCAAGGGTGGGATGGGGATAATCAATATCGACGTCTCTCCATACCAGTCTTTATACTACTTATATTCATTAGCTTACTTAAAAAAAAAATATTTTGTACAAGTTTCCGCATAGTCCAATGTATTTTAGCAAACCGACATTTCTCACACTTACCGCAATTTCATGGTGGCGCCAGTGATGTGTATGCAGCGAATATTGCCGATAAATATTTGTTTGCATTTAATTAAAATCAGTTAGTAAGAATTTTATACTGCGTTTATATTTTCGTAATCCCATATTTATTATTATTATTTATTATTAAGTCAGGTATATGAATAAAAAAAATTATTTTATATACACCAAAGAAATATGTTGATTTTTTGAAAGCTGAACATTTTGCTTTATTGATTTTATTTACAACTTTCACCAGTGACTTTAATAAATACTGATTCACTGAAAATTTTGAACATTATTAGAGATAGAAATTATAGGCAATGATTTGTTATTATATGATCCCAACACTTTATATTTCTTTAATGGTACTTTATATAAGTTCTCGCTATACAATTGTTGAATAGTTTCATGCTGATGATGATGTTAATATTAACAATAATAATGATAAGGATAATGATAATGATAGTGATAATATTTGTTTCAGTATGTCCTGACCACCTGAATACGTTAAATGGATATAATACTTAAAATGACCGAAAATGGCTGTATATTTTTTAAAGAAGAAATTTGTATTCAGTAAATTCGTCAGCCAATCCAATCTTTAGACCTTCATAGTTCTAAGAATTATGTATTTTTTTGTAATATATGAAGAAACTAATAAAAATATATATAACAAACTTCCTCTACTTATCTATATTACCATCTAACTACATCTTTTACATAATATTAATATTTGATAATAGTTTTGTGTCTTCGTTAATATTTTTTTTTTATACCATGAGAAATACCATCAAATCAAAACTAATTTAGTTAAGGAGGTTGAAGCGGCATGATCTGATAAAAAATAACTTTCTAAATAATTTTTTTAAATACGTAACTGATTAATGTCTAATCTTTAATATAATAATACTATATTCCACTACAGGGAGTACTGCAAACATATTTATAAAAAAAATAATCATTTTTTACTTCTTATTAACAAAAATAAAAACAATTTTTGTAAAAAAAAGAGAGAAAATAATTTAGGACGATTTTCGTAACGATATGGTAGTATAAAGAAAAGAAAATGTATTTTTATGCGCAAAACAAAAAAAAACTTATGAAAAAAACTTTACTATTGTTTACAATATAAAGAACCGTTATCTAAAGATGCTGTAAAGATTTCAAGCAGTGTAAGCATTTTATATTCATATAAACCGAATAAGAAAAATTAAAAAAAAAAATTTCTCCTTAACGAGCTTCCTATATGACTTGAAATTTTAGCAGTGTCTAGCTACCATATTTGATAATAAGTACAAATTTCTTCAGCTGTTTGCCTTCATTTTCAGTTTTGCGCTCGAACCTCCTTAAGTTGAAGTTACTAATTGGTGATAATAATGAAATTCAAAATTAAGTTATAATGTTAGAAGTTAAATGTAAATTATAATGCAAATCCATTTTTATCGAAAGTCTAAGCCCAAATAACCCAAGCTGAGCGATTTGCAATATAAAAAATTTCAATAATACAATTATAAGTTATAAAAATTAATTACTAAATCCAAGTAGCCCAAGCTCAGAAATTTGTATTAAAAAATATTAAATAATCAAATATATGCTAAACCTTTATACCAACTAATCAAAGCTGAGAAATTTGTAATAAAAAAATTAAATCGAATATGATATTGTCACGGACGAGACCTATCGTCGGCGGCGGCCGACAATGCAATTGTCCGATTGCTGTGTGTCGTTGATAATTATTTACAATCTATGTTGCTAATAACATGTTATTGAGTTGTACTAAATTAAGAAGTAACATGAACTATTATTTTATTACAATTCGGAGCTAACAATTCACTGAAAATAGCGTCAAAATAATACTCTTTGATATTTGTATCGATGTTCATAGAAAAATTATTCTTAATTTTCATACTTGGTGAATGGAAATATTGTTTTCTCAACATGTGTATGAAAAAGACTGTTTTCTACGCTGGCAAAGCGAATGGAAAACTGGGCATTCCGAGCGGCTTTGCCGGCGCGGGTGAAAATGATTCCCTCTTGTTACAGCGGGAGGTAATGTATATTACCTCCCGATCCTGAAAATCTCTAAAACTAATGCCAACATTTTAACCTTGAAAGAAGTTCAAAATTTTCAAAAATTCAATATATTGAAAAAAATTCAATATATTGAAAAAAATTCAATATATTGAAAAAAATTCAATATATTGAAAAAAATTCAATATATTGAAAAAAATTCAATATATTGAAAAAAATTCAATATATTGAAAAAAATTCAATATATTGAAAAAAATTCAATATATTGAAAAAAATTCATTATATTGAAAAAAATTCAATATATTGAAAAAAATTCAATATATTGAAAAAAATTCAATATATTGAAAAAAATTCAATATATTGAAAAAAATTCAATATATTGAAAAAAATTCAATATATTGAAAAAAATTCAATATATTGAAAAAAATTTAATATATTGAAAAAAATTCAATATTTTGAAAAAAATTCAATATTCTGAAAAAAATTCAATATTTTGAAAAAAATTAAATATTTTGAAAAAAATTCAATATTTTGAAAAAAATTCAATATTTTGAAAAAATTTCAATATTTTGAAAAAATTTCCATATTTTGAAAAAATTTCAATTTTAGAAAAATTTACAATTTTAGAAAAATTTACAATTTTAGAAAAACTTACAACTTTAGATAAATTTACAACTTTAGAAAAATTTACAACTTTAGAAAAATTTACAATTTTAGAAAAAGACAAATTTTAAAAAAATTCAAAAACTTAAAAAATTCAAAATTTTAGAAAAATTTAACATTTTAGAAAAATTCAAATTTTTAGAATAATTTAAAATTTTAGAAAAAATTCAAAATTTTAGAAAAAATTCAAAATTTTAGAAAAAAATTCAAAATTTTAGAAAATATTCAAAATTTTAGAAAAAATTTGAAATTTTTGAACAAATTTGAAATTTAATAAACAAATCTAAATTTTAGAAAAGAATTCTAAATTTTAAAAAAACTTCAATATTTAAAAAAAAACAAAATTTTTACAAAAAATTCAAAATTTTTACGAAAAATTCAAAATTTTTACAAAAAATTCAAAATTTTTACGAAAAATTCAAAATTATTACAAAAAATTCAAAATTTTTACAAAAAATTCAAAATTTTCACAAAAAATTCAAAATTTTTACAAAAAACTCAAAATTTTTACAAAAAATTCAAAATTTTGTAACACAGTCAAGATTGTGAAACAAATTTAAAATTTTGAAAAAAATCCGAAAAAATGATAAAAATTATTCTTTTTATAAATATAATTATTTATCGGTGTACCCGAACCAATTAATTTTTAAATAATGGGTGCACACACATTCACCTCCTCTATGGTTGGAGGGCAAGTTGAATGGGCCACCCGTAAAATAAAAAATATGTAGATGTTTCGTACTAGACTCCAGTGTGAACTCCTCAATAAGGCACTGGAGTCTTACCTTAGACGCCTGCCACTAAGGTGGTATAGCGGCTTTATGTTAAATGAAGTCGTAATATCTGTAGAAGATATGCCGACTCCATCTAACGGTAACTAAATCAACTACTCAATAGCGAATATTAACACCAAAATCGCGGGAAATTTCAAATATTAGAGAAGCTATCGTTCGGTGATGATAATTATAAAAATAATAATTTATCGGTATACTCGAACCTACCAGGCAAAGCTGAAGGCGAAACACACATTAAATTTAATTAATTTTTTTTACTATTTTCGTTTTTATAACATTTTACCCAATTTTTGTAATAGTTTTTTATTTTTCTGGATTTCGAACGCAGATTACAATGCATTTTATTTGCATGCTTTAAAAGGTTTAAGAGTTGGTAAAATATACAGCATTCCTTTTAAATAAGAATCAAAAGTGTGATATAGTCCGGTAATTTGACTCGCAGAGATTAATCTATTCATTTTCTTACTTTAATATATTTTTTTTAATTTTATTGTTTGTATCTCGAAAATGTTGCGGTCATTTTCTATTAAACAAACCAATTTTTAATTGTTATTTTTATAAACCGACGAAATCTGAAAAAAAGGTAAAGATTCCTCAATTCGTTTTTGTCTGATAACGATTTTTCGTTTTTGATATTTAAAATCGATAATTCAATCTATGATCACAAGCTTATAATCTTTTGTAATTTATATTTTGACAACAATCGATGATAAAATATCCAACCCACCTTTTTAGAGAGAAATATATCAATTTAAAATAATGTATTAGAATAAAGAAATTCATATTGAAACAATTTATTTAGTTTCAGGAAGCTAAGTGCCAATGAATTGGTAGTGGTTTCTTAACCCATTTCTTGCCAAGCGGCCATTTTATAATCGATTGGTTCTTTGCCTAAAAAATTGTCGAAATAATTTTCCAACGGAAATTTCAAAATTCTGACTTCAGAATCGGAAAGAACGGACAATTTTACTTCAGAAAAGTGCCATTGGTTATTATTATTTTTTTTTCGACAATTTTTTAGGCTAAAAACCAATCGACTATAAAATGGCCGCTTGGGAAGAAATGGGGTAATAGCAATAAAAATAATATTGCAACATAGATTTCTAGGTTTTACTTAAGGTGGGTCTAACTGATTTTTGAACGAAAAATCGAAAAAAAAAATATGACACTTTGAAGCTCTACATTTGTAAGAACATTTTGGGACCTGATAGAATTAAAAAATTTCATATTCAACAATGTTATAACGAATTATAAAAAATAATTAGCATTGCTTCTTATGTAAAACTGAATATTTAAAAGCGATTTTCTCGAACCTTTTTTTCAAACTTCAAAAAGTTGCTCCCGCATTTAGAGTCGACACACACACACATATATACACAAACGTATATATATATATATATATATATATATATATATATATATATATATATATATATATATACGTGGAGTGGTATAAGAGCGCACATACACATACACACACACACACACATATATATACATTTACATAAGCGAGTGGTGCAGATCTACCACTCTTCTGTTTTATTTATAATTATAATTATAAAAAACTAACCTTTTTATTTATCGGCTGTACCTGAAAAAAGCGGAGATCGGGAATCGAACTGGGTACGCCCGAGTGACAGTCCACCAACCAAACCACGAGGCTACCGACGAACTGCTCGCTCCCACTCATTCCAGTTGTAATTTACAGCGATAATGTCGGTAAGAGAGAAACCTGATATACACTGGCTCGCGTCAATATCACCGCCCTTATAGTACCGGATGAGAGAAGGATTATCTTTGTCGGCTTGGTATCCCAATGCCACCATGTAGGGGAACTCCCCTGGAGTGGCTCGTTCACCATTGAAGATGTTGGGAATAACCGTTTCACCATTTTCACCGATGATTTCGTTCTCGTATTCATGACAAGCCGAAGAAAAAATGAATTGCTGTTTAATGTTTTTCCTTTACTGCATTAAAGACAACTCGAAACCGGTATAGTGATCGAGGTAATGGCGTAGAGCAAAATTTTACCACAAGGAAAATCCATTCTTTTCCTTGTATTTCGATCTACTTATTTATATTTTTTAAAATCAGAATTTTCTTCGTGAAATATTAGTCCGCAGATCTACTGCATTGAATATTATTGTAATTTTTTTATCAAAACAAGTGCAATAACCAATCTATACTTCGCATATTTTGTTTCTAGAAGTAAGAAACGAGTGTAAATAAATTCAAGTTTTTGCGAATACCGTATGCAATTTTTATCTTTGTTTCAGTGCCTAAATTTTAAGTAACACTTAAAGAACACACGAAGCAATCCCAATCACATGGCACACACACGCGCTCAGCGATCGCAACGAATATTGTGCGAGCGATCAGATTGCATTGACGGTATATTTATATTAAACTTTTTAATCCACCCAACTTATACATAAAACTTTTAAAAAACGACGGAGATGTGTTAGCGGCGAGAGTCTATTCGCGACTATCAGTCAGTTCTACATTGCTTTGAGCAAAGGATGATCCCATCGGCAAGAGTACACGTGCAGTCTTTTCTGCAGCTGCATAAGATATCGGCTTACCTCATATTACTCATCACTTACAGCAGGCCAAAGTCTTTCTCACTAAAAAGACTTTGCAAACAAATTGAACGTGGCATTGTTTATTCACCACGTAATATTCACGCAGCTGTATCTTCTTTTCTTATATCGCTGTGGGAAACACTACAAAATCACATCTTATTGCAATGCACATGTACTGATAAGGTCACGCTTCTGAAGTTCGTGCAGTGAAGTCGACTCGCGCAGAAGATGGCACGTACGAAAAATAAGACCTAGCGCGCGTTTATTAATTATTTTACCGTGGGAGCAGAATCGTTTTGCGGTATGAGGGTTGGTGTTTTGGACATGATATAAACCTTTATCAATCATGTATTCAGATATTACCCATCACTTTTTGTTTTTGACAAATGCTAATCGATATCTCGAAAAGTTATAGTTTGATCAGCTCGCGTGATTACACTTTTTTGTAGTTACATGTAAGCCCTTGTTATCTGTGTATTCAGATTTTGCCCCAACACTTTTTTTAACAAACGGTAATTGATATCGCGAAAAGTTATAGTTTGATCAGCTCGCGAGATTACACTTTTATGTAGCTAAATATAAACCTTTATCAATCACGTATTAAGATTTTGTCCATCACTTTTGTTTTGACAATCGATAATCATATCTCGAAAATTTATAATTTGAGCAGCTCGCGGGATTACATTTTTTTGTAGCTACATATAAGTCTTTGTCAACCGTGTATTCAGATTTACCCCATCACTTTTTTTAACTTCGATAATCGATATCTGAAACATTTATAGTTTGATCATCTCGCGGGATTACCCTTTTTTGTAGCTACATATAAGACATTGTTAGCCGTGTATTCAGATTTTGCACATCGCATTTTTTTTAACAAACGATAATTGATATCTCACAAATTTATAGTTTGATCAGCTCGCGAGGTTACACTTTTTTGTAGCTAGATATAAGTCTTTGTTAATCGTGTATTCAGATTTTGCCCATCACTTTTCTTTTTTGGTAATCATTAATCGATATATCATAAATTTATAATTTGATCAGCTCGGGTCTTTTTCGCTATGGTCGATCAGTTCAGTGGCGGCGTGTCGAGCGGAAAACACATCCTTTGTACACAGGATCGCGTGTTTGGAGGTGTATGTGGGTACGCGCGTGCACACAAGTTTGTATATGAGCTTGTGTATGTACGTGTGTGTGTGTGTGTGTGTGTGTGTGTGTGTGTGTGTGTGTGTGTGTGTGTGTGTGTGTGTGTGTGTGTGTACTCGTAACTCGTATACGGGTTGTCACTTATCTTTTTATCCCACTCTCTTTGACAGTTTGACATCGGTAGCAGTTTTCGTGTGCGCATGGTTCTCGAGTATGCGCGAACTGCAGAAACCCTGATTACTCCTTCCATCATTCTGACAGTTTCAACACTAAATCCCCTCTACCTGTGAAATCCTTTAGTTTCATCTCGCATGCGCGATCGAGCAATGGCAACGATACTAACGCCATCCGGAGCTCATCTTTCCAGAGCATTCTGTCGGTTTACGTCAGTCGTCGTCAAGTCTCTTTTGCGCAACGATCAGAGTCTACGCTGCCTTTACACATTGGATTGTAAAATAATATTCTTTCTTTCCTTACTAAAATTTGATTGGTTACTCACAGAAGGTCATCTAATGGTGGCGCGGTGATCGACCAATCAGCTTCATTCACCACGGCCAATCAGCTCAATCTCGAAGCGTCGAGCGGTAGAAGAACTTCCTGTATATACTCGCGCTTGCGCGAATCAGCAATGAAGACGACACCAGCGCCATCCGGAACTCACTTTCCAGACAATTCTGTCGGTTTGCGTCAGTCATCGTCAAGATGCTTTTGCGCAACGATCAGAATCTTCTCTTGCTCTACAGGTGGCTTGTAAGGTTATATATCTTTCTCTTGCTAAAACTTGCATGCTTACTCGCAGAAGCGCACTAAATGGTGACACGACGATCGATCAATCGGTTTGTTTTTTTTTCCGCCACACCCAATCAGCTTAGTGGCGACACGTTGTAGTGCAAAACAACTTCAAGTATACATTTGCACATGCGCGAACGAGCAATACCGAAGATACTAGCGCCATCCGGAGCTCGGTTATCCATGATTGGTCGATTGGAGCACCACTTGTCGGTGCCACGTCGCAACCAATCATCTTTCTTGGCGAGCGCAGCGTCCAATGAGCTGAATGGTGGCGCTGAGCGGCCGCGGGTTATGAGCTCCTTGGCAAAGGAACGAGGACCTGACGGCATCAGTATCCGATGTAGACATGTAGTGCAGCATCCGTTTACGTCCATGCTGTGATGGCCCCACAGGTTACGGTAAAACGGTTTTTGGTGAAAAAGTTTCTACGCGATCTGGATTGTGCATGAAACTCGTGGATCGAGCGCGTCATTGTAAGCTACGCCGAGTGGCAACCGGGCTGACCTGATCTCGGTAAGAACGTTGAATTTTTCGCGAGAGTCTATCACAGAGCAATCACGAATACGATTGAACGTTACCGTCGTCGTCGTCACTCGATTACTTTCTTACTCGTATAAGAAGGAAACATTTTTTATTTTGTCACTCGGCCATTGCCTGTAGCTTATTTTGCATGGTAACAGAGTCCCATCAATCCATAAAAGCCGTTAGTTCCTTCCCACGTTTCGGAGCGCACGGATCACTGCGTGTGTATAGCGCTGCAGTGCTACAGATATTGAGAACGACACCAACGTCATTTAGACCTTGACAGTCCAGAACTTTCTATGTGCTGTTTCACTCATCGCCGTCGTCGCCGTCCCTCTCTCTATCTTTTGCTCTATATCACGCCCTCTCCTACTTTCTTACTCGTGCGGATGCGCGAACGGGTAGCCATTTTGATTTTTCACTCCGCCATTGTCTGTAGTTTATTTGGCATGGAAACAAAGTCACACCACTCCATGAACGCTGTCAGTTCATCCTCGCGTTTCCATGCGCACGGAACACTGTGTACGTGTGTCGCGCCGTAATACTACAGACATTGACAACGACACCACCGAGGTTCAGAACATGACTTTTCCAGAACTTTCTGTGTGAACCGCGTCAGTCATCGCTGCCGCCGTTGCAGTCGCCATCGCTCTCTCTCTCTCTCTCTCTCTTTTTCTCTCTCTCTCTGTCTCTCGCTCTCTCCTACTTTTTTACTCGTGCGCATGCGCGAGCGGGAAGTCATTTTGATACTTTTCGCTCTGTCATCCAGTTCAGTTTACTTCACATAACAACAGAGCCCTCCACATCTCCATGAAAGTTGTTACTTCCATCTCACGTATCGCAGTGCACGGATCACCTCGCGTGTGTCACGCCGTAGTGCTGTAGACATTGACAATGACACCAGCGCCGTTCAAAACTTGATAGTCCAGAAATTTCCATCGTCGGCGACGCCATCTTTCTATCTTTGTCTCTCTCTATCACACCCTCTCCTACTTTCTTACTCGCGCGCATGCGCGGACGGGAAGCCGTTTAGATTTTTCACTCCGCCATTGTCTGCAGTTTATTTTGCATGGCAACAGAATCACACCAGTCCATGCACGCTGTCAGTTCATTCTCGCGTTTCGAAGCGCACGGATCACTGTGTGCGTATGTCGCGCCGTAGTACTACAGACATTGATACCGACACCAGCGTCGTTCAGAACTTCACTTTTCCAGAACTTTCTATGTGCACTCGTTGCCGTCTCATTCTATCGCCCTCTCCTACTTTCTTACTCGTACGCATGCGCAAACAGGAAGCCATTTTGTTGTTTGTCAGTCTGACGGATGCTCTACACATTTTTCATTCGGTAGGTTTAAACGTGACCATTTAAAATACGCTGGCGAATTATGCCTGAAATTTCTCTCAAATATATAGTGGCGCGTTCGGTATGGTGGTGGGATATTCGAGCAAAATCGCACCGCAGAAACTACCGCTAAAGAAGCTTTGGCTTCTCTACGAGTCTCGTACATGTATCGGTTTTCTCGATCTGCATTTTTGTGGATCTGTGTAGACGTTTGTTTTTCAAAGAAGCTTGAATAGCATTATTCGATGTTGTGTTGATTCAACTAATACCGAGAAATCTTTTTCTCGACGCGGTGAAAGTGATAGTGAAACGCGATAATACAAGATGCTCTAAGAAATATGCAGCCTTTAAAAAATCAAGATTTTAAAAATCTTTAATTTTCGCAACCCGGTTCGGTAGTGCGCTTGTAAAGAAGTATACACCGAAAACAGTTTAGTGCATCGGTAGGGCTAATATGCGGATATCTGTGACGCAGCAGTTTGGAGCATCTGGTGCTCTGTCTTGGCGTAGATTGTATCCGCTTGCAAGCAGCAGCGCTCCTCGCTGGGATTTAAGGTTATGTTTATGTGACCGGCGGGAACACTATGGATGAATTCTGCGCTAAAAAGGGGGCACCAGACACTGCAAACGAAGGGAGACGAGTTGCACTTCAAATAGAACAGCTGATGCCTACTAGAGGGCAGCCGGGGTGCTAATCTCTTTTCAATGTACAGTCCAAGAAATCTACACAATAACTTAAACACTGGTATTTGTAAAAAATGAAAAAAAAATTGTAAATCCACTCAACGATTATTAAAAAATGTGATGGGTAAAATCTGAATACACGGTTATCAAAGACTTAGATCTAGCTACAAAAAAGTGTAATCCCCCGAGCTGAACAAATTATAAATTTATGATATATCGATTAATGATTACCAAAAAAGAAAAGTGATGGGCAAAATCTGAATACACGATTAACAAAGACTTATATCTAGCTACAAAATAGTGTAACCTCGCGAGCTGATCAAACTATAAATTTGTGAGATATCAATTATCGTTTGTTAAAAAAAATGCGATGTGCAAAATCTGAATACACGGCTAACAATGTCTTATATGTAGCTACAAAAAAGGGTAATCCCGCGAGACGATCAAACTATAAATGTTTCAGATATCGATTATCGAAGTTAAAAAAAGTGATGGACAAAATCTTAATACGTGATTGATAAAGGTTTATATTTAGCTACATAAAAGTGTAATCTCGCGAGCTGATCAAACTATAACTTTTCGCGATATCAATTACCGTTTGTTAAAAAAAGTGTTGGGGCAAAATCTGAATACACAGATAACAAGGGCTTACATGTAACTACAAAAAAGTGTAATCACGCGAGCTGATCAAACTATAACTTTTCGAGATATCGATTAGCATTTGTCAAAAACAAAAAGTGATGGGTAATATCTGAATACATGATTGATAAAGGTTTATATCATGTCCAAAACACCAACCCTCATACCGCAAAACGATTCTGCTCCCACGGTAAAATAATTAATAAACGCGCGCTATATCTTATTTTTCGTACGTGCCATCTTCTGCGCGAGTCGACTTCACTGCACGAACTTCAGAAGCGTGACCTTATCAGTACATGTGCATTGTAATAAGATGTGATTTTGTAGTGTTTCCCACAGCGATATAAGAAAAGAAGATGCAGCTGCGTGAATATTACGTGGTGAATAAACAATGCCACGTTCAATTTGTTTGCAAAGTCTTTTTAGTGGGAAAGACTTTGGCCTGCTGTAAGTGATGAGTAATATGAGGTAAGCCGATATCTTATGCAGCTGCAGAAAAGACTGCACGTGTACTCTTGCCGATGGGATCATCCTTTGCTCAAAGCAATGTAGAACTGACTGATAGTCGCGAAAAGGCTCTCGCCGCTAACACATCTCCGTCGTTTTTTAAAAGTTTTATGTATAAGTTGGGTGGATTAAAAAGTTTAATATAAATATACCGTCAATGCAATCTGATCGCTCGCACAATATTCGTTGCGATCGATGAGCGCGTGTGTGTGCCATGTGATTGGGATTGCTTCGTGTGTTCTTTAAGTGTTACTTAAAATTTAGGCACTGAAACAAAGATAAAAATTGCATACGGTATTCGCAAAAACTTGAATTTATTTACACTCGTTTCTTACTTCTAGAAACAAAATATGCGAAGTATAGATTGGTTATTGCACTTGTTTTGATAAAAAAATTACAATAATATTCAATGCAGTAGATCTGCGGACTAATATTTCACGAAGAAAATTCTGATTTTAAAAAATATAAATAAGTAGATCAAAATACAAGGAAAAGAAATGGGTTTTCCTTGTGGTAAAATTTTGCTCTAAGCCATTACCTCGATCACTATACCGGTTTCGAGTTGTCTTTAATGCAGTAAAGGAAAAACATTAAACAGCAATTCATTTTTTCTTCGGCTTGTCACGAATACGAGAACGAAATCATCGGTGAAAATGGTGAAACGGTTATTCCCAACATCTTCAATGGTGAACGAGCCACTCCAGGGGAGTTCCCCTACATGGTGGCATTGGGATACCAAGCCGACAAAGATAATCCTTCTCTCATCCGGTACTATAATGGCGGTGATATTGACGCGAGCCAGTGTATATCAGGTTTCTCTCTTACCGACATTATCGCTGTAAATTATAACTGGAATGAGTGGGAGCGAGTAGTTCGTCGGTAGCCTCGTGGTTTGGTTGGTGGACTATCACTCGGGCGTACCCAGTTCGATTCCCGATCTCCGCTTTTTTCAGGTACAGCCGATAAATAAAAAGGTTAGTTTTTTATAATTATAATTATAAATAAAACAGAAGAGTGGTAGATCTGCACCACTCGCTTATGTAAATGTATATATATGTGTGTGTGTGTGTGTGTGTGTGTGTGTGTGTGTGTGTGTGTGTGTGTGTATGTGCGCTCTTATACCACACCACGTATATATATATGAGCAGATCCATTACTTTTTTAAAAATCGATGCGCACGTGGATCACGAAAATTCACGCCAATTTTTTATATGAAAGTACATATTGAAAATAGACCCCGAAAAAAATTTCAGCTCCTTTTATGCACTGTGGCGCCCCCTAGAATTTTTTAAATGTTCAAAATTAGCTGAAAATGAGCCATTTTTAAAAAATTGTACAGATCATTCATCTAAACCATTTTGAACGATTCAAGAAGGAATGTTTTTGTCTTTTAGAGTACTTTTAGCAAAAAATATTTCTGGTCCAAAAATATGAAAGGGATTACTTTCATAAACTCATTGGCGCATGCGCACTTTCGCAATTTTTAGGTTATGTTTGATCCTCTGCCATTTCTACAAGTCACCGTAATTTTGATCAAATCAAAACTCATGTTTTTCATCTTGAAATAATCTTCAATTTCTTTTTTGAAAATTTCAAAAAGGTCAAGTGTGGCCAGAGCTACAGCTGTTTGAAGGTAACGTTATTTTAGAAATTCGCTAAGTTGGTACCCCTGTAACTTTTTTTCTCGGAACTTGAAATTTCGCGAAACTTACCGGAAAAGATAGCCCTTATTATGCTAAAAACGTCCAAAAATTTTCACTCTTGGGACAACTCTCATTCACGAGCTGTAACGTTATCAAAATACCCATTTTCTAATATATATCGGTATTAACATACGCGCACACACGCACGCACGCATGCACATTGTTTGTATTTTGCATGCAGGAACGTTTAAAAGGCATCTAATTTGTATGAAATCATAAAACATTCATTACATCCACTTATATTTATTAATTATTATAAGATTATTATTATATTATTAATTAATCAAGCAACGGAAGTACAAATATAAATGCATTCACATAAACGCGTACGTCTGCTAAAAATGTCTGCTCAATTGCTCCACCGCGTCAGCACGCTTTGATTGGCTGCCTCTGATTATGGGTGCTTACTGACCGTACTGTAACTTCACCTTTACACCGGGGTTCATCTCTATGCTACAGGAAATCCTAACGCCTTCAGACTAAAAGAAAAAGTTACAGGGACAGGAGCAGGAACAGATATTGAGGAACAGTGACAGCTTTAATGTTAGAGTATATTTATAATATGTACGAGAAACAGCTCTTATAAGAGCTATATATAATCCAATGCTTAAGCTGTCACTGTTTCTTAATATCTGTTCCTGTTCTTGTTCGTATAACTCTTTTAGTATGTAAAGGCCTTAACAAGGAATAAGCATTATAGTATATTTCTAACCTTAGTTCAGTGCACTATATGTAAACATGTAAAAAGTTTTCTGCATGTAATATTGTTTATACAATAAATGTCATAGCATTCCGTGAAAATTAGAATATCAATAATGGATAATTGTATAGTAGGTATTGTTTCTCAAACTGAGTGTCACGCAACAACTTTTTCAACAAAAAAGGCTTTATATAATCTTGTTGATTTAAATGCAGAGGATCGTCATTTGCTACAGTATAGAGTAAATGGTTTTATAAATACATCAGCTGGATTTATCTGTGACTTTCATAAGTGTAAATATTTAGATTATTATTCAACATACCAATACAAATGCTGCGATCCTTTATGCAAACATAAGAAAAATTTAACAACGGATCTAAGAATAATAAGTATAGAAACTGCAGAACTTTTTTATAAATTTACAAAACAAAAGTTAATTCCAGGAAACAAGCTTTGCAAAACTTGTGAAGTCTTCATCAAATCAATTTTGTCTAAAAGTGAATCTGATGTTTTAGTACAGAATGAAGATTTACCTGTTGAAGACAGTGAATGCAAAAATAGGCAAGAGGATCAGTCTCAATCTCAACCAAGTAGTGTTTTATCTCAAGTTAGCGAATCAAACACTAATACTACTGCATCATTGTATCAAAGTTCAAGTCAGGAGTTAGAAATGCTGAACAATATTTGTAAGGATATCAACATACCTCCTTTAAAGCGACAGAAATTATCAAAACAACGTTTGACACGAGAGGCTGAAAAGTTGGTTCTTGATATCCTACCCAAATTAACTGAAAAAGTTTCGAAAGTTTATGATGTAAAAATGACACTATTTGAAGATTCAGTGACAGAAAATATTCTACAGGATAGTTCCGCACTCAAGGATATAATAACTTCTTTGCAAACTAAATATATAAGTACAAAACAATCAAAGAAAAAATTCAGTTATTTTTTTTAACGTCGCCATGTTTGTGCTTCCATGTGGTGCTAATCGACGACGTTTTTACAGTGGTGCTTGTATCAATCGGCAGAGACTAGGATTCGAACCCGGGTCACCGGCGTGGGAATCCGACACTCTACCGACTGAGCCGCCGCAGGCCCCAAATTCAGTTATTAACATTACTACCTCAGGATTGGAATTTCAAACAGTTTTCCAAATATTATGAATGTTCATACTACATGTACGTGGAATGTAAGAACCTAAGAGAAAGCAATGGTATGTTATAATATTTATTTAAAGCTGCATGCATCAACATTTTGGTAAAGATTGCGACAACTTTATGCAAGAATATTGGAAACCAACGTTGAAATTTTTTATTTAATATTTTAATAATTGTAGGATCTTCAATTATAAAAATTGTCATGCAACTGATTTTCAGATATGTTAGTAATAAAACTTTTAAATTAAATTATTTTTAAAATAGGTTTAAAGCTTTCATTAATATCTAAAGAAGCTTCCTAGAACCTTTTAAAGCATGTTTAAAAATATTTTCGCACAACTTTAAAGTGATCTTTACGTAACTTTTAGCACTGTGTGAATAGTATATGACAGCTTTCTTTTTAATATATAATATACAATTCAACTTAAAAATATAAATGTATGTATTAATTTGTGTAAAAAATTACAAACATCTAGAACATAACCCAATGTTTATGATAGATTTGAACTTTTTGAAGCTTTCAAGCAGATAAAAGGGTGTCTAACAATAAGTAATTGTAAACTAACTAAAAAATTACCTAATCTGATCCTTTACTACCCATTCACTTTATCGGTGTCTTCAAAAATTGACACTTTTAAAGTTACCGTAAGATATTTTTTAAAATTTTCATTCTTTTCATATGAAAACAATTTTCAGATGCTCTTTTACGCCCTTGAGGAAGCAGCTACTTTTTACTACTGGTTTTCTAATAAAAATTGTTAAATTTCATTATTGTCTGTAATTATTGGTATATGTAATCAGTAATTTAAAAAAGTTGATATTTTTAAAAAATTGATTCTTCCCACTTTTTTAAGTAACCAAAATTTGATAGAAACTCGCACACATTGAATCGCTATAGAAAATAAGAATTATAATTATAGTTACATAATGTAATCAATTGTTTGCAGGTGCATTGCAAGAACGTAAAAGGAAAATGTATTCAAAGATTTCAGATGATATGAATGAATGTATAAGAAATTATTATTTAGACGAGAGTAGTTGCTATTCTTGCCCTGGTGTAAGACAGTATGTCGCTGTTTAAACTAATGATAATTCTAAAAATAAAATATTGATGCAGAAAAAATTATTGTTGTACACTTTACATGATCTGTACAATAATTTTATAAGTGACTATAAAGACAATGAAGGTTTACCTAAATTTTCATATTTTGCGTCTCAAAAGCCTGATGAATGTGTTTACGCTGGGGATCCTGGAACACATACGAGTACCATATGTGTGTGCACTGAGCATGAAAATGTAAAATTAAAATTTTCTGCTTTAAAAAATAAAATTAAGTATAGAGATCTTCTTCAAGGCGCTGTATGCAATGTAGATAATATTGAGTGTATGCTTCATAGATGTAAGTAATGTCCTGGTTTAATTGCAATAAAGAAAGTTTTAGAAGAAAATGGTGTTAATTGGCTTCAAGAATCTATTACATTTAAACTTTGGGAGTATGAGGGTAGCAGAGCTTCACTTAAAACTTACACTGAAAATGTAGATACATTTTTAGATACATTGTGCTCTGATGTCTGGAATTTAACAAAACATCATTTCATTGAAGAATCTCAAAAAAATTATTTAAACTATTGTAAAAAACACTTGCGTTCTGACACTTGCATAATCCTTATGGATTTTTCTGAGAATTATTCGTTTATAATTCAAAAATCAGTTCAAGCATTCTATTACAATAATCAGCAAGCAACAATTCATCCTTTTGCAGTATATTACAAGACTGACAATAGCGAAAATTTGCTACAAATGAGTTTATGTGTCATTAGTGATACTAAAGATCATATGGCATATTCTGTTCATGCTTTTCAAGAAGAATTAATAAAAATTATACATAGTAAATTTCCGTGGATCAAGGGCATTATTTACTTTTCAGATGGCGCACCAACGCAATATAAAAATAAGTAAGTCTTGATAAACACAGTATCATAATATTGTAATAGTTTATTTAATGCATGTGTATATGTATGTTTAGGGTTTATTAAGTTGTTTATGATAAAGTTATACATTGATTTTGAATACAAAGTAACTAATTTGAATAATATAACAGTTTTACTTTATGTTTTTAATTCTTTCGCTATGCATTAAATATTATGCCTTTTGTCCTTGGTTTTTGCTAGTTACAGATTCAAAATAAAAGTAACTATTTATCAACTAAATTTAAAAATAAATCTATGTAGTTTAAAACATTTCTTAGTTTTTGAATATTATTTAATTTTAAAAAGTAGAACACTTTTCTCTAATTTAAAATTTTTTCTATTTCACATCCTCTACATTTTAATACAACTTCACTGATAACATATTTGATTATGAAATTCTTCGAGTTCATAGAATATTTTACTCAATACCATATAAATTTCGTTTAAGGACCACTATCTAGAGTTAAATCTAGGCTAATTCTAGAGTAAAAAGGAATGCATTTTTTATTAACTATTCACGAGATATACTTGGTTAAAGGAGTTGCACAGATAAACTTATGTCAAATATAGATTATACGTTTAAATAAAATCATTCAATTTGTCCTAATAATTAAAAAAAAATCGTGTAAAAAAACTAATTTTAATACACTTTTTGAGGTTAAATATACAATTTGTGTTATCAACGAATTTTATTTATAAATTAGAGTTGGTCAATTAAACATTTTTAAAGTGATAATTGTTTATGAAACATTAGTCTAATACTACAAAAATTTTAAACAAAATCTCAACATCAAATACTTTATAATACGTAAATAAGTTCGATTCACCATAAGAGCCCATGTTAATTTCTTGACTTGTATGTGGTCCAGATTTCTGAAAATTTATATTAGTGCTATTCAAGCGTGTATTGACCTGCATAAAAAAATTTCAGAAATATCTGAACACTAATTTGAGACCGATAGTAATTCCTTAAAAATATACCTATTAGTATTACTGAATTTCAAATGTTTAATTAATTTAATTTTGCAATTAGGAACAATTTAGTAAATATCTGTTGTCACGAGAAAGATTTTAATATAAAAGTTATTTCTTATAACTTCTTTGCCACAAGCCATGGGAAAAGCCCTTGCGATGCCATTGGTGGTACTCTTAAGAGAACAGTAATGCGACATTGTTTGCGATCGTCTCCAGAGAATCAAATAACAACACCTCAGGAAATGTATGACTATGCCTCAAAAGAAATCAAAGGTATAAGGCACGTATAATTTGCTGTAATATTTAATACTATTACTGTAAATATAACTATTAATATGACATTAATGCTTTTAATATTTTAATATTAACAGAGCCCTGTGGGTACCACACACTGAAGTTCAGAAACATAAAACGAAACTATCTTCTAGATTTACATCTGCTAAAACAGTCAAAGACACAAGGTTGCACCACAGTTATTTGCCAATTAATGAACAAGAACTCGAAATTAAAATTACATCTTTTGATACAAAAAGAGAAATATTTAAAATAATCGTTTAAAACATATTTGTATTAATTTATAGAGATACAAAATCCAATAAACACGTACAAATCATAAAATTTTACTTCTTTCAAGATACAAGTGACAAATTACAAAATGCAATATACAATCCGTGTGTATATGATATACGTGTATGTATACGCACACACACACACACACACACACACACACACACACACACACACACACACAAACACACACTCACACACACAAAGTTAAAGTTAAAGTTTCCGTAATTTATAATATCTGAAAATTTTAGATTTAGAACAAATGATGGATGATAATGAGGGAGATATACTTCGTGAAGGTATGCAATGGGAAGCGTCAGCAGTTGTCTCTACGGCAGGTGTATCTGAGGTAAAAACTGCGACAGACACAGCAAACCAGGCAGCAGGCTTGGAGGTCAACATCCTTGCTGCAGGGTCATTATCGACAGAGTCAATTCAACCTACGGTTTGTGCTACGACTGTTGCTACTGTTGGTGGTGGGGGATCATTATCGACAGAAGTACAACCTACGATCGATACCTTTGTTTCTATTACTGTTGGAACATTACCGACAGAATTAATACAAGATGAAGGATCGATGAACCTGTTGATGAGATCGACAGACCGATGCTGGATACCTCAGAGAGATCGTCTTACTACTATACCACTGACTCTTCTTCTATAGATACAGCTGACTTAAGTTAATGATATACGTGTACGTATACGCACACACACATACACACACACAAACACACACACACACACACACTCTCACACGCACACACACACACACACACACACACACACACACACACACACACACACACACACACACACACACATATATATATATATATATATATATATATATATATATATATATATATATATATATATATATATATATATATATATATATATATATATATATATATATATATATATATATATATATATATATATATATATATATATACATATATTCATATATTAATATCCTATTTGTAGTAAGTCTAAACGTATGTAGATACCGATATATATTAGAAAATGGGTATTTTGATAACGTTACAGCTCGTGAATGAGAGTTGTCCCAAGAGTGAAAATTTTTGGACGTTTTTAGCATAATAAGAGCTATCTTTTCCGGTAAGTTTCGCGAAATTTCAAGTTCCGAGAAAAAAAGTTACAGGGGTACCAACTTAGCGAATTTCTAAAATAACGTTACCTTCAAACAGCTGTAGCTCTGGTCACACTTGACCTTTTTGAAATTTTCAAAAAAGAAATTGAAGATTATTTCAAGATGAAAAACATGAGTTTTGATTTGATCAAAATTACGGTGACTTGTAGAAATGGCAGAGGATCAAACATAACCTAAAAATTGAGAAAGTGCACATGCGCCAATGAGTTTATAAAGGTAATCCCTTTCATATTCTTGGACCAGAAATATTTTTTGCTAAAAGTACTCTAAAAGACGAAAACATTCCTTCTTGAATCGTTCAAAATGGTTTAGATGAATGATCTGTACAATCTTTTAAAAATGGCTCATTTTCAGCTAATTTTGAACATTTAAAAAATTCTAGGGGGCTCCACAGTGCATAAAAGGAGCTGAAATTTTTTTCGGGGTCTATTTTCAATATGTACTTTCATATAAAAAATTGGCGTGAATTTTCGTGATCCACGTGCGCATCGATTTTTAAAAAAGTAATGGATCTGCTCATATATATATATATATATATATATATATATATATATATATATATATATATATGTGTGTGTGTGTGTGTGTGTGTGTATGCATGTGCGCCAGTGTATGTCTCTTTCTGTCTCTCTTTCTCTCTCTCTCTCTTTAGAGCACACACACACATATATACATAAACGAGTTGTACAGCATACGCCCACATAGACACACACATACATATACTCACATACACAAGGTATGTAAGAGAGAGAGAGAGAGAGAGAGCGTGCCACCACGCGCGAATCACCGCTACACTATCGCTGTGACAGTGCGCGCGTATGTGTGTGTCTGTGTGTGTGTGCGTGGGTGTGTTCAGAGAAAGACTTCTGTGTGGATATTTGCGTGCGTGTGTGTGTTTGTAGGCTTGCGTGTGCGCGTGTGTAGAGAGAGAAAGGCTTGCACGCATGGTACGGCGAACGCTTGCGCGTGAACCACCGCTATCTATGTATGTGTGGTATAGGGAGAGAGAGAGAGATAGAGAGAGAATGGGAGAGAGAGAGAAGGAAAGAGGGAGAGAAAGGGAGAGAGAGGGGAGAGAGAGAGAGGAAGGGAAAGAGAAACGGAGAGAGAAAGGAAGAGAGAAAGGGAGAGAGGGAGAGAGGGAGAAAGGGAGGGAGAGACAGAAGTATATGCTACACAATCGCTATGACATTAGCTAACCCCCCACCACATGTACACTCTTCTGCCTATTCCTCCACAAAACTGTTGGAGGAGGTAGGTGGAGGAGTGGGGGTTTGTTGTGTCTAGCCATTGTGTAGCACATAGTACTTAGGTATGTATTTTTCAAGCTATTTATGCTAGAAAATTATAATAAAAAATATTGACTTTGTTTGTTACGGATTCTAAAGTTAGTGAGAATTTATTAGGTTGATATTGTCAACCTTCAATACGCAAGGAACTTTTTGAATTAACCTTCATTTTGACTACAAAAAAGTGCATTTTGTGCAATGAATTGGGATTAGGAAAGTGAAAGTTGTTCAAAATTGGTATATAGTCCTCTTTTTTTGTTACTAATAACAAATTAAAATTTTGAAATAAAATTCCGGATGTTTAACAATTTTGCAAAAATCACTGTAGACCCATTTTAAAGGAATAGATAGATTTAAGCTGGTAAAAATTCATCGATGCCTGTTGCGCAAAACGATATTCAAAATAATGTTCTTTTTTGAAGGTTTACTAGATGCCTAAAATTTAATGGGGGATTTGAGGGAACCATAAGTAGTGCAAATATGTTACTTTTACGTATTAGGTATAAAAGAAATATATTACAAAAATATTTATCAATGCTCAACAGTTTTTCGTATTTTTGCAGCTTCTTCCCTTAAAAAATGTGATAATTTTATAATTCTATGTAAAATTTACAACGCCGAAAGATCTAGTAATATCAATTTTATATTTTTATACTGTTTTTTAATTAAACCTTTTTAATAAAAATATTCAAAAAAATGATAAAAATTTATGTGCAATGTATTGTTTTCTATTTTGTATTTGTTATATAAATTACTTATACTACAAAGTCCATTCATAAATGTAAGTTTCATGTCCGTATTAATACGATTCATACTCCTAATAGTGCTCCAAACGCCTGCTGCAGTGCTCTTTTTGCCTCACCGGTAGAGAAAACCGAGCACTTGTCAGTTAAAAACATGCTCTTTTTATTTGAATAATTACTACTTTTTGGATGTAATATTACTGTTTAATTGCAATGGAATACAATCTTGGGATTGAAATAAATAACTTATATGCTTTAATTTTTCTAAAAATGCCATTTCTACATGCTTTATCTTGACATACTCCTCTTGCTGCGAAAGTGCCCTCCCCTATGTGGCATGTAGTAGAAAGGGAAAAGAGATAATAATGCACACTAATTATGTGATCGTTATGTCGTTACTGTGCCACTCGAATTCATCAATCCTTAATGGTTCCGCCGCGTCGCATCGTTGTCTAGCCCTTCATGTATTTGTATTCCTTAATTACCGTGGAGATGTTCGATCCTGCACTGTAATGACTAATTAGTATGTCCAGGAATCCGCGAAAATGCCGTTTGATAAGGACATTATTACTGGTGCTCAAGATACGTTTAAAAAGTATGTTGCCAGTTGTTAAATTATTCTTATCTACGATAGGAGGTAATCGATAAAATAAGATGAGTAGAGCAGAGTTCTATCTTACAGGGAAGTTAATTGTGAGAGAGTAATTAAGAAAAATGTATAAAACTGTGTTGGGACTTGCATTTTCTCGTTCAGTTTTGACACTGAACCATGTACGTTCGTACATTCGTTGCATTCGTTTCATATAGCTCCTCATTTAGCTAGTCATGTAGTTTTGATATATTTTGATATAAACGTAGTATCCGCAGCACACAGTACTCTTTTTGGGCAAATATGTTGCATTTTTTGGTATATTTTGTGATAAGAAGTGATAGTTACAATTGTGTTTTGCTGAACCGTGCTACTTATTTATATACAGTTGCGTTTGAAAATGGAGTTCCCAAACACTGTCTTGTTTAGAATCTACAGAAGAGTATTAGATGTTGCAGCTGTCAAAAACTCACGAAAGCATCGATTCGGGAGAGACGATATTGTCGAGCGCGAGTTGATTAATCTCCGGCATGCAACTGTTAAGTTTAACAAGTATCGAAATGATACTAGCAGCAGTAAAGCTGTAGCTTTCTATATGCAGGATCTAAAACGACAAGTTACAGATAACTTCATAAAATTCCTCGAAACACAAAGTTTAGAATTTCTGTGTTCAATGCATAGCCGAGGACTGTTCGAAAACATACGTGTCATCGAATTAGTTGTACCTGAGATTCACAGGAGGAAAGGACATCGTGAGCAAAATTCACAAAAACTACTGCAAGGTAAGACACTAATATCAATTTATTATATTAACTAAATAATTGCTTGTCACGTCCCTGTATATTCACTAATAATCAAATCAGTGACAAATATCAAAGCCTCACTTTGATAGATGTTTTTTTTTTCTTTTCCACTCTCTTTTTCCTTCCGTTCGTATACGCGCATATATAATTTCGACTCTGGAAGAGTTCGACAGTTGCAAGCCAGCTGAGGATTTTACCCAGAGCTAAGACAAATAATCAGAGTGCAATAAACACTGAAAAATGCCAACGGCTCCGATAAGCAATTGGAAACCTTAGGCCTAGAAGCAATAACACTGTACGTGCTCACATTAAAAGAAGCAAATGTTGGAAAAGCGCCTCAAGAGGGCTGCGATAGAGTGAAGCGACTGTAGGCCCCGCTGTTAAATAAGCCAGACTTCTGGACCCTCTATGTTTGAATTCCCACGATGCACACATGCGACGATATATGTTTTTGTGCATGGCATATTATTCGTCATTTAGTTTGAATATTTGATTATTTTGTCCATTTATTTTGTTTATAAAATATGTTTTTAAGAATCTTTTTATGTTTTATATTTTACATTTCATTTAAAATTATAATTTTTGCTACGATATACTTATGAGAACCTTATCATATTTTATTATTAATATTATTAACATTTCTTTATTATATTAACGTTTAGCATAAAATACCTATGTTTAAATTTACTATTTATTATAATCATTGTTAGTGTAAATAATCGTATAACCATCATTAGAATTATTATTATATTATTATCATTATCCTTATGATTATATTATCATTATTATTATTATTATTGTTATTATTTATTATTATTATTATTGTTATTATTATTATTATTATTGTTATTATTTATTATTATTATTATTGTTATTATTATTATTGTTGTTATTATTTATTTTTATTATTGTTATTATTTATTATTATTATTATTGTTATTATTTATTATTATTATTATTGTTATTATTTATTACAATAACGAACTCCGATATTTGTATTAAGAGACGGATATAACTATATATAGTGTGTATGAAAGCTGCTCTCTTTCTTCCACACTTTTCCTTCTCTCTCTCTCTCTCTGCATCATCGAGTCAAGACCAAGAAGAAAGATAAAAGCTTATCAGCCAATGACGCTCAACGGAGAATGAAGAGAGTGAGGGTGGAGCCGAAGTGTCTTAAAATAGAACCTCCTGGCTTCCTCGTTTAGCCAATGACAGTAAGACCCAATTTTCTCCTCCTTCACACGAGAATCTAGAGGGTTAGGTCAGGGAGAGGACCGGAGGATATGAGCCTTCAAAGCTTCTTCTCAACAGTCAGTCTCAGTCGAGGTACAGCCTAGAGCATCTCAACTGCAGCATCACCCAACTTAGCAAGCCCAGCAGTCAGTCCGATCTCAGCAGCCAACAGGAACAGCAACTATCACTTCAACCACTCATTCCGAAGCCAAGCCCAGAAGACGACGCCATCCGCCAGCTCCAGTACTTAAGCCCAGGAAGAGAAAGAGAGAGAGGGAGAGAGAAGAAAGAGTGTCAGAGATAGAATTTTACTATTTATTCTTTTAAATAAAAGTAAGTCTCACTTTTAAATATTCTACATTCTTGTACTGGAATCTTTTATTTCTGTAGTTCCTATATACCTTTCACTGTCTTTTGTCTGTCATTTATTATTTATTCTAAAATCCTCCATAAACACGACGCTCCGCCATACGGTTTGCGTATTTAAACCCTCCCGCCTGTCCTCAAAGTTACCGATGCTCTGAAAATACAGTGCACGGTAACTATCCTATCATTTCACAATCAATTCCCCTAGGAAGCTAGCTAATTACCGTCCCGCGCTATTGCACGAAAGTGTAGGCGTAAAAACAAAATAATTAAATAAAAAGACGTTTCTGCCTCACGGAGACGTCAAATACTACATTTGAAATTTGAATTATTTAGTTTTTAATGCGTTAAAATAATTTTCTATAATATGGAAATTCAGAAAAATTTTTAATATTATTTTGAGATGAAATCTTTTCAAGCTACTGTAAGGATTCGTGATTATTATTATTATTATTCAATTTAAATAAATAACCTTTTATTCATTAAATTTAGTTACAGGAGTATATAGGTATGTTTATATAGGTATATAAATAAAATGCTATTATTATTTATATACAATGTCAAGTTCCAAGACTTGCATCTATTCAGTAACACAGTTCCATACCATAAAAACAACTTGCGCTTAACTCAGATATTTCCTGTAGTAATAAGTAAACCGGAAATATCAAAATTAAGCTGTCCAAATCATTTTACAAGAGCGAGAGGAAGAAGGTCCTGCTTGCTAGACGGCTGTGCGCTGACTCACGATCCTCTCATCGACAGCCAGCTCAATCCTTTCGGCGGCTCGGCCTCGCGATTTTCGTCGGTGGATCGGCCTTGCACGGCTAACGTCGCCAAGCAACCAGGCTCCCACTCCTCTTACCCTTTCCATCAGTCATATCTCACATGGATGCAGGCACACATCCTTATTCTCTGCGATACCTCTTTGTGCAGATATTTGCTTCGCGACGATCAGCCTAACGCGCAAACGCGATATTCAATTCATTTACTCATCTTCACTTTATTTATACTTATCATTCATTCTTTGCATATATCAATAAAACATTAGTATATAAAAGTATTCTAACAAATAAATAATTAAAATAAACCCATATTCATACCATATCAATATGGACCGTTACATAGTTCCCCTAAATAAATTTATATTTTTCTACTTTGAGAACTCATTTAGCTTCCGTAATGTCCTTTATAAAATGTCTTTTCATTATATTCCATTATTAATATTATATTTCTATATATTTACACTTTACACCATTCTCACTTTCTGCATTATAATTGCTTAGATAAAACTTTATTTTTTACATTTTTTAAAATTTTTTAATACACTGATTTAAACATTTTATTATTTACACTCTACATTATTAATTCGTTTTAGAAACGTTTTTAATAAATCGCGCGCTTTTCACTAACGTACCTGTAACACTGCACCAATAGTTCGTCTGATTACCTCCATGACGTCAGCTGTAGCTTGGATCTACTAAAAAGTCGTCGTCTCCTTCTTCTGTTGTAGATCTCGTAGGCTAATAATTTATTCCTACTGGAATTCTTGACATTTGCTATAGCAAAACTGCGCGTGCTAAACAAAATGTAACTCACGTAGACAATACTGCGCATGCCTCGTGATTTCTTGTTTTTGAATTTGGTCTTCTTTAATGGTCCGATTCCATCATTTCCTTTCTTCCAGGAATGTTTCTCAACTTTGATAATTTTATCGTCATATTTGGATGTAACATTTTGATTCTCTGGCTCAATATTTTCATTTTCATTTTCTTCTTGGAAAAACACGTTTGGTGTTGAATTTTGCAAATCTTCATTTCGCTGTAATTGCTGAATTGTTTTAGTTTTTGACGAACCACTTTCGATAATTTACATTCTTGATTTTTTCTGAATGAGTTCTTTATTTATTTTGGAATTCATACGGGAATTTTCTCCATTTAGTGTGTCCTTAATTAATTAAGTAGACGTCGAGGATTACAAGCATTTTCGCTTTTTTGTGCTTCTGTCCCAAATATTGGTATCTGTTCCCTTTGATTTTCCTCTATTTTCGAGGCAGAATCTGAGCTTAAAATATTGCATTCAGTATTTTTTAATTCAATTTTATCTTGTGGCGTCTTCATACTATTATGCTATACTACTATATTAATTTCAGTTTTCTCATTTAAAAAAAATGTAATAAATCTTTGCTATAATTTATAAAATTATTATGAGCTCGAGCTTTAGATATTGTTTCTTCTAACGATATTTTGTTATTTGTTTTATAATCTTCACTGCCCCCCCCCCCCCCCTTCCGAAATTTCTGGTATTGAATTATTATTATTATTATATTTATTATTTTGATTGCCATTGTATTTATAATTCTGGCGATTTGCCCGTTAAACCCAGTCGTCGGCCTTTCATTTAAACTTACTGTGTTTTTCGGAATTTCCCGAGCACGATTTTTTTTTCTCTGTACTTTTCTTTATCTTTGCACGCAAGTAAGCTCATGAACGTCGATCTATCCTCGATTTTTTGAGATTTCACCACAAGCCTTATATCCATATCATGATGACCTGCTAATTTCCTTATTAGCTCTCGATCAGTGTGCTTTCCTACATCTAAAGCTTGGCTCATTAAATCTGTAGTGTATTCTAAGCGCGACTTTTTTCCACTAGATACATAGGTGCCAAATTCAATGTTGCGCATAATAGTATCTGTCACATGCACATTCCAAAATCTGTCACGAAATTCCTTTTCAAAGTCGTCAAAACTTTCCACAGAATTTTCAATAATATCCCACCACGAAGTTGCTGAACCTTTTAATGAGTTTGATAGGGCGGATTTTAATTCAGATAGTCTTATTTCCTCGGGGTTTAAATATCGCCTCATATCTCTTAAGAATTTTATGGGTTTTTCGGATTTTTTCCCTTCAAAAATCGGCGCAGCAATTTTTTGCCGTCTTATCGATGTATGAGAGATTGAGTTTTCTAGAGTTGATTTCTCGCGGATTCCACTCCTATTTCCAGTTATGTCCTCATTCCTCGTTTCATCTAATCTGTCTAGATTTACAGAACGAATCTCAGTTGAACTTCTGAGGTTTCTTCGAGGTTCAATTATACTTAATGTTAATTCTCTTTTTACCGGATATTCATCTTCTTCTTTTGACAAAAATTTCAAAAAATTTGATCGATCTATCTTTTGCTTACTTGCATAATACTGAATACTAATTGGAAAATGACCTATTAATTTTATTATTAAATATTTTTCAGAATACGATTCAATTTCTTTAGATAAGTTTAGCTATTTTGTAGCTTATTCTACTCTAGATAAATTTGAATTCTCTCTGTACAATCCGAGATCAAATTTTTTATTATATTTTCAGTACTCATTTTGTTGGAATCCATTTTGTTAGAAGTCTCCATGATTTCTATTTTCTTTTGTGATTTAAAATCATCTAATAGTATTTCATTGATTTAAATCAATTTCTATCTTGAATTCTTATTCCCTCAAAAAAAAATTTTTCTCTTACTTATTATTGTTATTGTCAAGAACAAAATCAATACGTTTCCATGAAAATTACTAATATTCAAGTGCACATAGATATAAGCCACGTAATAATTTATATATAACATTTGATTCATAAAAATGTGGGTGTAATTGTTTATTTGAATATGAGCGAGTTTTTTGCTGTCTTGTGGAGGGAGGTTTAAATAAATCATAAGGCACTGATTTTCTCTTTAAATTATATTCTAACCTTACAAATATACAAAGGCCTAAGTAGGCAAATAAAAGTATAGTGTCGTGTATGTATTAGGTGTGGTCGCGTTCGGGTCTCGCTAATTACTGTCGCGGTCGATCTGTACTCGGAAAGAAAATGTGTCGTTGGAAGGTGTGAGTGTGTGTGTGTGTGTGTGTGTGTGTGTGTGTGTGTGTGTGTGTGTGTGTGTGTGTGTTTGTATATGTCTGAATCCAACGGCGGTAGAGGCAACTAGGCAGTTTTCGGAGCAGAATACATTATGATTTTTCATAAAGTTTAATTGAATAACTTTAATTGTATGCATTTTATTAAATTTTCCAAACGATATTTCTATGCAAAGGATTTTCAGTTTTGAAATCATTTTTAATTTTCTTTAATTGCTTATTTATGTATGAGTGCAGTTTCGGAGTTTATCCTCAATTTTCCTGCCTCATGATTACTTCTTTTCTAATGAATAACTACCTCCCTGGGATTTACACTTATCCATAGAAAGATTTTTGTAACGGTTCAAGACGGTTTGTGTCATCTTTCAGTGCACATTCTCCCTCTACCTCGCCAATAAAATATTAGTATATAAAAGTATTCTAATAAATAGATAATTAAAATAAACCCATATTCATACCATATCAATATGGATCGTTACACTACTTTTTTATACGGTATGATCCAATTATTAACACTGTACTAAATAACGACACTTTTTGGAGGGATTTAAAATATTAAAATGTGTTATATGAAAGCTAAAAACTTGAATGTAAAATAGGTTTTGTAGATAAAAAAGTTAGTGTCCTTTAAAAAGGTCATGGTGACCGAAAAGGTTAACCTGGGTATCCGCGTGTCATAATTTTTGTAGATTTTGTTATGATTATACTAGACGTATATCTACGCATAGATGTTATTTTAAATTTAATAGCCTAAATAACACTCAATATTGCAATACTATCACACGAATATCACATGATACTGTAGCAACATTTAATATCCGCGTCTTTGTCCCAGGAATATAATGAAAATATTAGTACAATATTATATCACAACATTACAACAATATTATTATTAGTTTTTTCGTGATTATGGTGATAGTGGGAATATTGCAGTGATATTGTTGGAATATTATAATCATTCCACATTTAATAATGGATACTGGGTAATATTTCAGTGGCATTCCAGCAATATTATTATTGTATCGAAAGAATAGTGTGATATTGAGTTATAATTCAGCGATATTGCAAGAATACTTCTAATATATTCTACTGATATTACTAAAATATTCCTGAGATAGAGGTCGCTGATGTTAATTAAATATTTCTGGCGTGAAGGTAACCCCATAAGAAAGCATTTACCGTAAACTACGATTGGTCGCACATATTCACTGTGTAGAGTAGAGACACCGAACTGACACTCGAAGTCTCTACTGTACATTAGAGAGGTCCAAAATTTTCAAAATTTCGATTTTTCTTTTTGTAACCTTTTCAAAAGTTGACAAATGTAAAAAAATAACTCTCCTACAATTAAGGCGCTAGAGGTTGAGATTTGAAGGTTTCTACCTCGTTTCAAAAAATTTTAAAATTATTTATGCACTTTTTAAAATAAATTTGGTAAAATAATGATTAAAATTGTATAGGTAATTTATTTGCATTGAATTTATATCTTTTAATAAATATTTATCTCATCGCTCATTACGAATCTGAACGCAGATTTTGAAAATTCAAAATAGCGGATCCAAGATGGCGGTCAAAATTGTAATATCACTGTATTTCGCTAAAAAATCGTATACAGGAGTTTTCGGGGTCGCTGATTACGAATCTGAAATTAGTTTTGAAAATTCAAAATGGCGGATCCAATATGGCGGACAAAAATTCAAAGATTATAAACTTTAGCTTTTTATAGTATGAACCGCGCTCAGTTGACTCTAAGACACGCACGTGGACGTGGCGGTCATTGTCTCCATCTTTTTCTTTATTTAATATTTTTATTTTTTTTTAGGTTTTTGTTATTTTTCTAACTCATTCTGAAAAATTCTACTTATTTGCATAATATAATTTATATTTACGTATGGTAATTGTAAAAATAATTTGGTTTTCGCTTTATGCAGAGCGGCACATTGCAAGTACTGCAAAAAAATTTTGTTCTGCATGGTTTAGCTTTGGTACTGCACAGACCACAACGTCTCAAAATCGTTAAAACTAGGAGCATGTGAGCAGATTGAGGAGGCCTTTTTCCAATAGATCTTTGAGGTTTACTTTTTACATTAGGAGGAGATTTTTCTTGGCATTTCCTACATTTCGGTATTGGAAAACGATCATCTGCTAGTTGAACAACCAAAAGTAATCTAAAGTTTATTGATTTCATATTATGTTCCAAATTTTTTGTATTGTGAATAATCAACGCATCTATTATAGTTAAATCTACAAAATACCAGAATATGCGTTACCACCATTTTTTAGACTTTCTAACAATTTTGTAAGTTGATACAAGGTGGTCGAATCTATCAACATAACCCATATTTTTATGATAATCCGAGCAAATAACTGGGCAATTTATAGTTTTAGCTGAACCACCTTTTTGTGTCCTATTTGTAACAGTAACTTCGCATGGATCATGATAGTTTGATAAAAAGAAAATAGCTTTTTTATCCACCCATTTGATCCAGCTAATTCCATCATCATAAATACAGTATTCATATTGCCCACGGTACATTTATTTATCAGGAATCTTACTTTTTGGTAAACCTTTTCTGTTACTACGAACTGTTCCACAAGCGCAAATTATATCTTTTATCAAATCTTTCATAAGATCAAGTCCCGTAAAGTAATTGTCACAAAACATATGGCGATTTTTCCCCACTAAGTTACGCGTCAAATCCTTTACAACATGTGCACCTAATTGTTTTTCAGCGCTTTCAGCTTTACCCGTTATGACAATAATTTTGGCTAATTTATCCAAGATTATTGCGCCGCTCATGCAGGCATTAACATTAATTTTATTCGAGGGTTAAAAGAAATTGTACACGGGGATTTAAGATAATACTGTAAACACTTGTGGTTTATTCGATTTTACTTACAAAAGTTGAGCGCCAGCTGCCCGAATTCGCAGCACGATTTTACAATTTCTCTATCGATATAATACATCTACTTATACTATAAATTAGCTTCGGTGAGCACACGGTACGGTGGGAAACGGTAAATGTGCGGGATGGGAAGAAGCTACTCCTCAGGGACGCGAATTCAAATGATTTCCGGCGACGAAATACACGAGGAAAAGGCGGCGCAAGCTTTACAAAATTACACAGGCCGACAAAATTTTCCTGAACCAATAACCCAGAGACCAGACCATACTTTTCCGAAGGTTTTTGGCACGCTGAATCCAAATCCGGCCTCAGAATTGCTCTATCAACTCAGGTTTTCGAGATATCCTAACCTAAAAGTGCAAAAATCACCGTTTTTGGCTGTTTTTGAGGTTATGTTATGCCGCTAACTGATTTTTTAATACAAAACGATCAGCGGCATCTGAAAGTACTAGTCTTGCCCTTCAAAATTCATTTTTGCTTGTTTCGATTCGACTTTTCCTTCTCGAGATATATCGCTTTCAATCTGTAATGTATCAGTGTTTCTTATCTACTAGACATCCTATCCCATAGTTCCGTTTATACTCGGATAAACAAACTCTTCCTGATATTGCTGTCAAACCGCTTGCAAATGCATACCTGGTAGTTTTTGGGGTCACTGATCACAAATCTGGAGTCAGAATCTCCGAATTCAAAATGGCGGATCCAATATGGCGGCTATGATTACCACGATCCGTAGTAAGTCACAAAAAATCCCGGAAAAGCTCTGGAGATCGGTTACTCGGGGGTTTTCAGGGTCGCTGATCTCAAATCTGGAGTCAGAATTTCCGAATTCAAAATGCCGGATCCAAAATGGCGGTTATGATTACCACGATCCATAGTAAGTACCAAAAACACTGGAAAAGCTCTGGAGATCGGTTACGCGGGGGTATTCGGGGTCGCTGATCTCAAATCTGGAGTCAGAATTTCCGAATTCAAAATGGCGGATCCAAAATGGCGGTTATGATTACCACGATCCATAGTAAGTCACCAAAAACACTGGACAAGCTCTGGAGATCGGTTACGCGCGGGTTTTCGGGGTCGCTGATCTCAAATCTGGAGTCAGAATTTCCAAATTCAAAATGGAGGATCAAATATCGCGACTATCGTTGCCAAGGGCCATAGCCATAGTTGACCAAAATCTTGGAAATGGTCTTTTAAGTCGTCACTTGGAAGTTTCCCGATTCTCCGAGCTCGAATCTGCAGTCAAATATTCCAAGTACAGAATACCTACTGACCCACCCAATATGTTACAAAATGACGGATGTAATATAGCAGCTAGTCTTAAATAAAGAACCTCACTTTGACTTCTTATGAAAACGTTGTCGTTGCTCCTGAAACGATCGTTTATATGACTTGCGCCTATAGACAGTCGATACGTTATGTCTATGCAGAGACCAGCAGTAGTCCGCCATCATCCGCTCATCCCACCTACCTTGAAAATGCCGCTCCTTTTGTTTGAAATCCTGATGAAAGCGTTCACCCATTTCTTCGCTGAATGCGTCATTATTCTCAGGAAAGTAGTCTAAATGAGAAAACAAAAGTGCAATTTCATACTCATCAGGCACCCTAATTTTTGGAAATTCGTTAGCATCGTAGATACAATAGATTTGTACTTTGGATCTCGATAGTTTCCTAAAAAATTGTCTGTGACACTTTTGAAGCTCATCCAAGCATCTTTTTGTACGGGTGTCATGGTTTTTACAAAATCATCGTCTTTTATAAGTTTTCTAATATCAGGCCCAACAAATATGCCTTCTTTAAGTTTAGCATCCGACAAATGCTTAAACTTGGATGCAATGTACTGGAAACATTCGCCTTCTTTGTCTAAAGCTTTAGTAAATTGCTTCATAAAGCCAAGCTTGAGATGCAATGGAGGCAATAGGATTCGACGGGTGTCGACAAGACTCTCATGAATGACATTGTGTTCACCAACCTTCATCTGGATTCTTTGTGGCCAATTTTTCTTTACCCAGTGCTCCTGTCGGGAACGACTGTTCCAAAGGCAGAGAAAACACGGATGTCTCGTGTTTCCCGACTGCAAACCTACTAAAATATTTATCATTTTGAAGTCACCACAAATCAACCATTTGTGCTCATTATAATAATTGACTTTTTCAAGAAGAAATTGAAAGCTTTCGTACGATTCTTTCAATACGGTGGAATGGCCAATGGGAATTGCCGCATATTTATTTCCATTATGAAGCAGTACTGCTTTAAGACTATCTGTTGAAGAATCTATAAAGAGTCGCCAGTTCTCCGGCTTATAAACTTCTTCTATCTCATATAAACTAATCAAACCTTTAATATCGTTGCAATATACAAGGGAATTCTCTTTAGTAAAATACTTCACGAACTTATTATCTCTTTTCCTGTAGACGGAAATTTTTGTCCCAGGGGATAGAAGATTTCTTTCTTTGAGTCTGGAAGCGCATAGCTCTGCCAAATCTTTACTCAAATTCAATTCCCGCACAAAATCATCCAGAGCATTTTGATCAAAAAGTTGCGGTTTTCCGTCGTCAAAAGAAAATTCATCGTCACTGCTTTCGGCCTCGTCAATTTCAATCGTTTGCCTTTCTTGCTCCGCTTGTGGCTGAGGAACAGTATTTGTATTCCGTTCTATTTTTCCAATTTTTGGTGGTGTTACACTAAGCACCTTAGGATACACAAGCAAATGTTTATTTGTATGGTTTCTACCAGTTATATCACATCCACAAAAGTAGCAGTCATCATCATGATTTCTAGGTTCACGCCACACTACTGTTTCAATTACAACATCCTTTTTTATACTATTCCAGTTTTTCAAAGTTCGGCGACAATCTTCACAAATAGAATTAGGAACCCAGGGTTTATTTAGATTTCTCATAGGCGTTTGATAACATTCTTCGAACTGTGCTCTTATTGTATCACTGATGTTTCCACGGTAAGTTTCTGCCTCAAACTTTCCGCAAACATTGCAAAATTTATTAACTTTATTTGCGCACGGGATTCTCGACATTGTAGATGACTAATCCGTTAGCCTGTCGCTCAAACACGATCTCTAACACGGAAAGTCTTATGTTTCTTGAAAGCATTGAGTGATCTACACTGGATGTACATCAGATCCATACATGCACACTACGACGTTAATGTATCTAATACCGTATTGATTTATTTATGGGTTGATGACTAATCCGTTAGCCTGTCGCTCAAACGCGATCTCTAACACGGAAAGTCTTGTTTTTCTTGAAAGCACTGGCTGATCTACACTGGATGTACATCAGATTCATACATGCACACTACGACGTTAATGTATCTAATACCGTATTGATTTATTTATGGGTTGATGACTAATCCGTTAGCCTGTCGCTCAAACGCGATCTCTAACACGGAAAGTCTTGTTTTTCTTGAAAGCACTGGCTGATCTACACTGGATGTACATCAGATTCATACATGCACACTACGACGTTAATGTATCTAATACCGTATTAATTTATTTATGGGTTGATGACTAATCCGGTAACCTGTCGCTCAAACGCGATCTCTAACACGGAAAGTCTTGTTTTTCTTGAAAGCACTGGCTGATCTACACTGGCTGTACATCAGATTCATACATGCACACTACGACGATCATGTATCTAATACCGTATTGATTCAGATTTCAAACAAAAGGAGCGGCATTTTCAAGGTAGGTGGGATGAGCGGATGATGGCGGACTATTGCTGGTCTCTGCATAGACATAACGTATCGACTGTCTATAAGCGCAAGTCATATAAACGATCGTTTCAGGAGCAGCGACAACGTTTTCATAAGAAGTCAAAGTGAGGTTCTTTATGTAAGACTAGCTGCTATATTACATCCGTCATTTTGTAACATATTGGGTGGGTCAGTAGGTATTCTGTACTTGGAATATTTGACTGCAGATTCGAGCTCGGAGAATCGGGAAACTTCCAAGTGACGACTTAAAAGACCATTTCCAAGATTTTGGTCAACTATGGCTATGGCCCTTGGCAACGATAGTCGCGATATTTGATCCTCCATTTTGAATTTGGAAATTCTGACTCCAGATTTGAGATCAGCGACCCCGAAAACCCCCGCGTAACCGATCTCCAGAGCTTTTCCAGTGTTTTTGGTGACTTACTATGGATCGTGGTAATCATAACCGCCATTTTGGATCCGCCATTTTGAATTCGGAAATTCTGACTCCAGATTTGAGATCAGCGACCCCGAAAACCCCCGAGTAACCGATCTCCAGAGCTTTTCCGGGATTTTTTGTGACTTACTACGGATCGTGGTAATCATAGCCGCCATATTGGATCCGCCATTTTGAATTCGGAGATTCTAACTCCAGATTTGTGATCAGTGACCCCAAAAACTACCTGGTATGCATTTGCAAGCGGTTTGACAGCAATATCAGGAAGAGTTTGTTTATCGGAGTATAAACGGGGCTATGGGATAGGATGTCTAGTAGATAAGAAACACTGATACATTACAGATTGAAATCGATATATCTCGAGAAGGAAAAGTCGAATCGAAACAAGCGAAAATGAATTTTGAAGGGCAAGACTAGTACTTTCAGATGCCGCTGGTCGTTTTGTATTAAAAAATCAGTTGGCGGCATAACATAACCTCAAAAACAGCCAAAAACGGTGATTTTTGCACTTTTAGGTTAGGATATCTCGAAAACCTGAGGTGATAGAGCAATTCTGAGGCCGGATTTGGATTCAGCGTGCCAAAAACCTTCGGAAAAGTATGGTCTGGTCTCTGGGTTAAAAATCTTGTCGGCCTGTGTTATTAGCCGAATATATGTATATATATAATTATGTTCCCGCACTAAGCACGAAAGTATTCTGTGCAACTTACTCTTTAACGAGAATCTGATGTGGCCTCCTTCGATGACACAGGTTGGTAGGCTCACACAATAGACGAATAATCTAAGTCTCAGTAATCCCCACGAGGTGTTCTTTAGTATCGGTATTCGTACGGAGCTATTGTCGGAAAACGAAGCGTCGGTGTACGTAGCTCAGTACGAAGTGGACTCGTCGTCCTTCGTCACCGCGGCGCTCAAGTTCCGGTAGTGTGGACAGAGCCCGCCTGGGGGCGCACTGCATGCTATGGCGAGGGAGAAAGAGAAGTGCGAAGGAGGAAAGGGAAGCGTCTGCTCGCGGTGACGTCATGCTATGTGGCATGCGGCCGACGACCTGCGGACGGTGTTGGAGAGGACGAGGAAGGACGAGTGGCCGGGGCGAGGAAGTGCGACGAGGGGTGCAGCAGGAGGGATATCTGGGCAATAGTGCCGACGAAGGGGCACGATGGCGAGAGTTGCAGGGCCCCGAACGGCGTACTTGCAGCAGGAGCAGTGGGCACGATTAACCTCGAAGAGGTTATGTTTATATGCAGCTTCCCACTGCATTCATCCACTGCCTTTATTATCAGGTGAGATCAGTGTTTGGTGTGTGACTGTAATCTCCCTTTACTAATACTGTGTTGTTTCCAGGTGTCTGGCGAGTGCTTCGGAGGCTGTTGCTGCTGCTGTTATGGGGGAGCGGCCCACGAGTTGAGCTAATTTGCTGTATCTACGGGACCACCCTCCCTCTGCAAACCCTCCAGACCAGGTAAGCGGGTTCCAATTTGAGGTACATGTCTACTGTAGACTAATTCTTGTTTATATTTTCTAGGATGTATGCTGCAGGCCTCCTTCACGTCTAGAGAAGCAGCCGCTCCGCCAAAGGTGGATCTATCCATGCCTTTCAAGGCATACAATCAGGTGGGTATCATTCCAATACTACTCTACTTATCTTCCCAGTTTCTAATCTTTTGTGTGATTCCTTAGGTTGGTTCGAGGGGACAGGAGTAAGGAGAGGAGACGCCAGGGCATGCTCAGCGCACCCCAGCCGAGATCAGCCAGCTTCCACCTATGCGAGGCTTAATCGGATGGCAGCTGCGCGTCTTCTTCAGCTGCTTCAGGGCATGAGAGCTCGCTTGCTCTGTGTCGTCCAGTGGAATAGTGTATGTGTATGTGTACGTGTATAGTGAGTGAGATAGGTAAGTAATGTGATATCGTTCACATTATGTAACACGCACAAATGTGGTGTTACAAACTCCCCCCTACTAAAACAAAGCGCGGTTACACGGTTCGCGGTTTACTATGGGCGTGCTCACTCGGTACGCAACTAACTAACTTATGTGCTAACCTGATCTATGCTAACCATTCGTGCTTTACGCTTCTAACTGGATAAATACTTAACCTACGCAAAATGTATAATTTAGCTTAAATACTTCATTTAGTCTCATTTCTTCTCGTTCTCTTGTTGAACACGATCTGTAAGTATTCCTTAGGCGCTATGATACATTTAAATACCGATAATTACTTACAGTATGCTGTACACGTGGTTAAATCGTGGGTAGTACTGTTGAATCTTAAAAAAATAATAACATAGATATATACAAAGTTATTCTTATCAACTAAATTCTTAAAGTCTAGATTTCCTAACTTAGTAAGGGACACTTCATACTTGTGCTTAGTAGAGTAATATTCTATATAATCGTTAATACCAAATTTTTGTGCATGTAGCTGGCACTAAGGTACATGCCGATTTGACTACTAGTTACTTGTATCCAGTGTAGAATCAGTCTTGGCAATCGCACCTGTCAGTTTTTTTTTTATACATACCTTAATTTACTTTATACCACTTTATACCATTTTATACCATGTACTCCATTTTACGTATGCACAATCCCTTATATCTCTAGGTTACGAAGTATGATTGCAATATTTACCAAGAAGGTTCGGTATTACGATAGGGGAGAACTAGTTTGGTAGGGCATTATTGCCGATAAAGAAAAAGAAACAGGGTTGGTACTTCGATAACAGGTGTTCGGTACTGTCGATAGGAGGGAATCCGTATTGCGGAAGGGAGGGGGTTGGTATTTCGATAAAAGGTGCTCGGTATTGGTGACAGGAGGGGATCCGTATTGCGGAAGGGGGGAGGTTAGTATTTCGATAAAAGGTGTTCGGTATTGGCGATAGTTTGGTCTCTCGACCTCCGATAGTCCGACGGTGGTGGTCCCGTGCACCGTAGGCAAGTGTGCACGTCGACATTTGGTTGGCCAGATCGGAAGCAGAACTTATAGTCCCTCCGGCTTTTACAATGCGAATATATATGACCTTCCTTCTTACAATTCCAGCAGGACCCTTGCGAAGAGACGGAGGCAGTATCATCCGATCGGTACGGAGCTGTAGGCTGGATCTTTAAGTCCATCAAGCTGGGAATGGTCTTCCCCCCCACGAACGAGGTCGGTGCGAGTGGTATCGGGCTGCATCGCTCTCCCCTAACGAAATTAATCGGGCCCATCGCATATATATGGTATACCGACTCTACCCCGACTCGTTCTATGAGGCTCCGCCCTCTCTCAATTAGAATTTCCCTTTCCGACTTCGTCTGGGTCGTAGCCGTCTTAGTTAAGGTAATTGAGTCCCCCGTTGTAATGCGTACTTGTTCCTCGTTCGGGTCGCTTACCACATTAATGATGGGGTGAGTTTTAGACCTTTTTGGTTTTGCCGGTCTACGATAGGAGGGGTGGTTGGATGGGGATCGGACGGTAGGGGAGTAGATAACATTTAAGTCAATCACCGCGGGCGGGGATGTCACCCCCCCGGAAGCGAAGCCGCGACCCCGCGGTCTAGAAGAGGTTCTACTAATGCGGCTGAGACAACCATTTGCGAGTTATCGGTTGCAATACGAGATTTTGCGAAGTTTGTAGCGACGCTTTCGAATCTTTTAAAAGAATGGCGAAACTTACAAAAAGAACACGCATTAACGTCCGCGTCTTTCTTCCCACAACGATAACAAAATCATGTATCACGTGGTTCTTTGCAATCACGATAACAATGTCCCGAACATTTACAATTCCAACATACTCGGTCAGTTTTATTGCAAGTGACTGCCGATGCGGGCTCTGATTTCCGCGACGACTCTGCAGAGTTTTCCCGATCGCTTGTCTTCGAATTTCTCCGCTTAACGGTGTTATTTTTAGGCTTCGAAGGCGGTAAACATTGAACAGACACCCGCTCAGGCTTCCGAGGCGAAGGCTGAGTTCCCGATGGTGTACTCATGTTTACTGGTACGGCAATGGTCTTTCTTACCGGGGAGTGTCCTATCTTTTTATTTCGAGGTGGGTTGCAGTTAGGACAGTTGGGAATTATGACTCCTAGGTGGCCACATTTGTAGCATAAAATCCCAGATTTATTAGGACAGAACTTTGCCTGGTGTCCGGTAAGGTGACAGCCCCAGCAAGCATATAAAGATTTGCTATACGCTGGTTTGCCTATATACAATGAGTTCGACGAATTCGAATTGTTCTTACAATTTTGGTAAGAAATTAATTTTTCTGTTGGTGATTTCCAGGAAAAGGATTTGACTTCCCGAGTTTTCGAAGTTCTATTCGATTGACTCCATGTCAATCGATCTAACATTCGCGATTCATTCGGGATTTTACGAGTTCTGTTCGACGATTTACGATTGGTGGTTTCGAGTGATTCATTCGTCAATGAATCAACAATACGATGATTTTCGGGCTACGAACCCGCTGTTCCAAAAGGGAACAGTTGGGTGTGTTGCTATTTCGATTTTCGGATCTTTCAGCTAATTTCGATTCTACTATATTCGAGTTTTTATTATTCGAAGACCGATATGATTGTTCCGACAATGAACAATCCGACCTGCGGGCACCATTCAAAGTTTTCGATGAATTTTTCAAACGTTTAGTCCGATTCGAGTTACGATTACTCCTTACAGGTTCTTTCGAACGATTTGTTGCAGATTTACTCGCGGTAGCTACGATTTGGAAATTTTCCGTAACTCCGTCTGCGATTCCGTAACCTGGGAGTGTGGAAAGATGATTCGACTGCGATTCGTTTAACGCAGTTGTATTTTGAGCTTCAATGTTGTTCACAGCCGATGAACAATGCTCTACTGCAGTTTCCTCCGAAGTGAGAACCGACGATTTCTCTTCACTCTTTCCGAATGAATTCGAATTTTATGGGGTAAATACCGATACAATTGTTGTCGCTAATTCCACAGAAGAATCAATTGCGAAAGTCGCGCGAGATACCGACGAATTTTCATTCTCCGTCTTATCAACTGCGTTAGGAGATACCGTTAGATCCGGCGGAGGTGGGTCGATGACTAGCGACGACAATGGTCTTTGTGCGGGATACGATTCGAGACGTCTTTGCAATTCGATGGGGTTCTGTTGTCCGGTAATTTGCGATATGGGGGAATAATACTGTTGTGGGTGGAGATTAGGGAATGGTATAGCGGCGCGGTAGGTATTTGATGCGATACTGTATGTTGGGATTTCGGGTATTGTGTTGTATTGTGGTGTATAATAGTTACATTGTTGTGGGCAAGGAGGGGTTTGTATGTTAGGGTTTTGTGCATGAAGATTTTGCGTAGTAGTGTAGGATTGTATTGATATAGGGTGTGTGGGTTGTGCGATAGGGGCGTGTTGTACTTGTAAAGGTTGTGAGGTTTGTACTGTAGGGTAGGTTGGTATTTGTGGGGTAAGTGTAGGTTGTGGGGCGAAACATCTATACGGTTCCATTAGGTGGATCGGTATTTGCGAGACATTATCAGATTGTACAGCCGGTTTTTGTTCAATTGTCTCTCCGATATGATTTTTAATTGCTTTAATCTCACAACTCGTATCAACAACGTTATTTTGAGCTTTTGTCGAGATTTCAACTAATCGATTAAGTATCTCGTCGTAAGTCCCTTCTGTACTAATCTGAAAATATTTCGCGCTATTCGAAAGAGTATTTATATCATATATTGCGAATACAGATCGTACAATCTCTTGTTTGTTGGCGACATTGGACAAATATCCTTGCATCGAGTTAGAATTATGACATAAACAAGGTTTTTCTTTACATGTGATTTGATCATCATTGCACGGAACCCATGGCACAACATTAGATCCAAAAATCAATTTAAGTTGATATCTAACTACTTGATCCAGTATCTCGTTATTGGTTCCTAATGTACTAATTTTGTTTATATTGGCATGACGCAATATATAATCTAATCCACGAGTTGAGTAAAGGAGTTCGACATTTGCTTTTCTAGCCACTATCACTTCCTCGAGAACTTTCAATTGGTCAGCCGTCGACATTTTAAGGTAAAGGGATGTTACATTTCTTTAATTCGAAGTTTGCTTGCTCACTAGAAAGTGCGATTTGGTATTACAAAAGGTATATAAGAGAAAAAGAAAAATAAAATACTAAAAAACTTCATTTAGATCAAGAAAAAAAAGAAAATGAAAAACAATGAAGTTCTTAAAGAAAAATCACAGATGCAGTATTGCAGAGAGTACAAAAAAATGAATAAGCGAAAGCAAGCAACAATAGGAAAAATAAATTTTTAATAAGCAGTGTGTAAAGCAAACAAAAGTTAAAGCGAAACATTACGATTGTCTAAGCGTAAGCGGGTATGAGGAATGCAAGCAGGAATATATTGGGTAAAAAAGGTAGTTGGTGGGTTTCGATCAAATACGATATTGGGTGAAGGGGTTCAAAAAGACTAATACTAAGAAGAAAATTCGAGTTGTTTTCCTAAAAAAAATTCTTTTACGAGGGAAAAATAAAAAATTTTTACATTCTTATGATTTCGATATAAATAAAAACAATAAATATTACTAGGAGTTTTTCTTTAAATAGACAAAAATAATTCCGGACGAACTTTATTAATTTAAGATATTTAACAACAACCACGATGATAATCTTTTTGTTCGTACAAATTCTCAACTTAATATTATGTATGAAATCTGGGAAATTTTGTTAAGTGGGATTGAGGATGCGAACAAACAAAAGAAATAATATAATTAACAAGCAAAAGCAAGGTCACTAAACGGAAATTCCATACAAGTATTTCTGCGTGCATGCGGTAGGGATACACAAGGTAAAACTCAACTACTGGCAATTTGTAGTCGGGTGGGGATCGATAGGGTCTCGTGATTTTGTTTACGTTCGATATGGGCTGAGGAATGTGTGTTCGATAGGTGGAATATTACTAATTCAAAATAATATTGTACACTTATTTTAACGAAGGTGGATTATTGTAAGCTAGCGTTGTTTACAAAAAAAATAAAAATGTATTGCAAAATTAAAGAATATTGCAAATGTAATCAAGGGTTGCTAACTAATTACGAAATAATAAAAAAAATTTTGTAGATAATAACAAAAAACAAAATGATCAAAGTTTTAATTTAAATTTACAATTAATTACCATGAAAGCAGAAAATTTTATAATTTCTTTAGTCAAGTCCAAATAGTAAATTAAACTTTTATACGAAATTTTTATTCGACTATACGAGGTAAATAGAAAATATTTATACTAAATATTTATTCGACTATACGAGGTAAATAGGAAACATTTATAGTAGATATTTATTTCGAATTTTAATACGAATATTTACTACGAATAATATACTATAAAAATTTCAATTTTCAAGATTTTGAACTCAATATTAGAAAAAAGTTTTATACGAAATTTTATACAAAGTGTGCGAAACTAGATTAGGTATTATCTATTCGTAAAAAAAAACGGACAAGGTTTATCGAAGGGGAAAAAACTATTCACTTATTTTTGATAAATCCACTTTGCAACGATTAAATCACTATAGTGATTATAGGATACATAGATAGATAGATAGATAGATATACTTTTTATTCATCAGAAGACAAAATCTTACAATTTCATGTACATGTAGTTGTATTTATAATTAAAAAATAACAGTCGGTTTAATATAATTGTTATCTTACTTTCTCTTATTGCATATTTCTTGTTAAAATAATAATTCACTTTATCAGTTCGTCAGTTTATAAAATCTAAATGCAATGAACACAGTCAAATATCACATAAAACGCTTCGTCAAAAAAAAATAATAATACATAGAATAAAAATAAATACAATAAAGATAACATATAAATAAGAATACATACATATACTTTGCTTTGCTAACTCTTTGCGTACACTATCACGTCCAAACTTAAAACACACTCATTCATAACACTTTAACAATCACGCTAATAAATACATTCACACTTAATTAACACTAAAAATATTTAATAAATAAATAAATAAATTAATAAATAAATACGTCGAATACATAAATAGACAAGATAAATAATTAAATTAAATAAATAAATAAATAAATTTAAATAAATAAATAAGTTAAATAAATAAATAAATAAGTTTTAATAAATAAATAAATTAAATAAATAAGTTTTAATAAATAAATAAATTAAATAAATAAGTTTAATAAATAAATAAATTAAATAAATAAATAATTTAAATAAATAAATAGCCTAAATAAATACTCGACTCATCTTTTATTCTGAACGTACTCCTCACCATGTAATTGCTTAAGGTGCCTGTTTAATGCCGTTTTAAATTTACAAAAAGATGGCAGGCACCTAACACTGCTCGGGAGCGAATTCCAGAGGTGCGCACCTTGAACTCTGAATGAAAAAAGGCCCTTATCGGTGCGCGACCCCGGAACCGAGAGCTCTTTCATACCACCCCTACTTGAAGTCCTGGCCTGGTTTTTTTCAAAGAGGGCAGTAAGATACGGTGGCTGCCGCATGACAACCGCTTTGTAAAGCAGCAGCCCCATAAAATACTCCCTCCTCACCTTCAAATCTAACCAGTCCAGTTTTTTCCTGTAGGCGGTGATATGCTCATCCCGCCTAACACCACATATGTATCTCACACATGCATTCTGTAGACGTTGTAGTCGTGTCTGTAGCTCCCCTGACACATCAAGAAGAACCACTGAGCAATAATCTAAGTGAGGTAGTACCAGTGCACATGCCAGCTGCTTCCTCAGTATCTCTGTGGTGCTTGAACGGAAAAGTTTTAAGCTATACAGAGCCCTATTTACCTTTCTACTGACCGCATTCAGTTGCGGCTTCCATGTTAACCCTCCGTCCATCACCACGCCGAGGTTGGTGACTGTATCGACAAAGGGAACGTGTACGCCGGTCTGTATCTCAATGCCTTGCAAGTCGAGGCTCTGAACCTGTTTGATGTTGTGATCAGATCCAAAAATGATCGCCTTTGTCTTGCCGACATTGAGGCGCAGGCCAGCTGACGTTGCCCAGTTCGACACTGCTTGTGCTACAGCCGACATGCGACCGATACCATCACGAAGACCTTTCAGGGTCACTTGTGTGTAGGTTTGCAAGTCGTCAGCGTAAAGTATGTGTTCGACACCATCTAAGTCGAGTGCGTCTTGTAAGTCGTTTATGTACAGGCTGAAAAGCAGGGGTCCCAGGACTGAGCCCTGTGGAACGCCAAGATTGGTGGTTAGCCAACCTGAATCCCCGTTTGTGATTGTGACGACTTTCTGTCGTCTCCCCATGATATATGACTTAAGCCACAGGAGAACACTCCTGGAGAATCCCATGCGCATCAGCTTACGCAGCAGTTTAGTGTGTGAGATGGTGTCGAATGCTTTGCTAAAGTCAAACATTAACAAAATAGTCAATAGTTTTTTGTTGTTGTTAATGCCTGATCTTATGTCCTCCGTCAGTTTCAGTAGTGCTGTCTGTGTACTGTGATTCTGTCGAAAACCAGTCTGCATCGGGTCCAAAGTATTATTTTCTCGTAAGAAGTTGGTTATTTGGTCGTGTACGATTTTTTCAAGGACCTTAGAAAGGAAACTCAGCAGGGCAATTGGTCGGAAATCGGACACCGTAGATGGGACAGATTTCTTCTTCAAAGGCACCAACCGAGCTCCCCTCCAAGCTCCCGGAAAAATGCCACTAGACAGAGAGGAGTTAAAGATCTTAACAATATGATCTCCCACAAACGGAAGAGCCTTAGCCACCATACTTTGGGGAATGTCGTCTTCCCCTCTGGCTTGTGATGAGAAGTGGGCAACAGCCAGAACCACGTCCGAGAAGCTGACTTCTCGGAAAACAAAACCGTCATCACTGGCAGTGGTCAGGACGCTGTCAAGTTCTTCATCACCCTCATTTTGGGAGATCGACACCCCTGCAAAGTGGGCATTGAGCTCTTCCGGTGAGAAACCATGAAGCTCCTCTCTTGTCTTTGGCAGAAGGCCCAGAGCCTTGAGCTCTTTCCAGATATCTTTCTTATTATTAATCGCTTCAGAAATTTTATTTTGTAAAAATCTTTCCCTTGTTTCTTTCGTTCGTAATTCAGCTTCAGCTGCAAGGCCCTGATACTCCCGCCACAGTCTGTCGTCATTGGTCCTCGAATAGCGTCTTCGTACGGAGTCACGTTTTTTGTAAAGATGTATTAGTTCAGCATCAACCCATGGTGGATTTGTTTTCTTTTTCGGTATGAATTCTTTTAACGGTGCAATTTTATCTATCACAGCCATGAGGTTGACACTGAGGCACTCTAATTGACTGTCAACACTCGCCGCGGGACCATCGATCCGCGACCAATCACAGTCAGCTAGGCGAGACAGGAGGTCGTCTTGCTGGATCGACTTAAAATCCCTGTAGCTGAATGATTCAACCACAGGGGATGCAGCAGTTTCGACCCCAATCTCGACCTCTATGATGTTATGATGACTGGGAAAAGGCGCCGGCCGATTGTCCCTGCTCAGTACAACGTCATTATTATCTGTCAAGATCACATCAATCCACGTGTGAGAATCCGTGAGATGATGAGTCGCACCATGATCAATTATTTGAAGGTTAAGATCATCAGCCAACCGTCTAACAAATTTCGCATCGGCTGACGTTCCGAGTAGGTTCGCATTCAGATCTCCCATAATAATTTTGTGACTAAAGTCTTGAGTATGTATTGTCAGTTTGTCTATTAAGTCCGAGCCCTGTAAAAACGGTACGTGTGGTGGTCTGTATATTAAAGCAACAAAGACGGGGGGAAGGCTGCCCTGCTGAACACTGCACATTAAATATTCAGGTATAAATGGTCTGCCCTCCTGTGTTGTTGGAGAACTGCTTAGTAAATTTGCCTTGAAAGTGTTATGAATGTACAGGACTAGCCCGCCTCCTAGTTTGTTGCGATCAAGTCTAAGTAGTGAGTAGTCATCGATCTGAATGAGATCACTCCCAACATCAGGGTCAAGGTGCGACTCAGCAACCCCAAAGAGATGGTAGGTAGGACGAGCTGAAAGGTGTTGTTTAATCATGCCAATGTGCCCCTTCAGTGAGGTAACATTGACAAAACCTGCCCTCAGTCCCTTACAGTGAACCCCCCCAGCAGTGTCTGCGGATAGTCAATTTTTTGCAGCAGTTGACGGAATTACATTTTTATCAATTACGATTTCATTATCAACAGTTTTTTTACAGTATTTACAGTTTGAGATGGTTGATTAATGGCATATGATGCCACTATTGTCTGTAAATCAGCCGCAGATGAAAATTCATGAGAGACATCGCCATCGCGCCTCTTCACCAGGAAACGGCCCCCTCTATGCCAAACATATTTAAAATTAAGTCTCATCGCAAGGGCCTTGAGACTTCTATATTTAATAAAACATTCTTTTGTTAACAATTCATTTATAAAAATTTTCCCATTTATAATCCCATCCCTTGTGTCCTGGTCAAGAGCTGCAATGTCGACATCTCTAGCATGAAAGCCAGTGATAAGCTTTTTGGCTCGCATTATTCTCTCGCCTAACGCACTGCTGGAAAGGGTAACAACCCATGGTGACCTTCTACGTTCGCTGTTTGTATCTGCTAATGCCGCAGCTGTTGATTCTTCTGACCGAAGCAGGCGTGTGCCTATTATATCAATTTTTTGTGTTGATGGAAGGACACGGCACAGTATCGCGTGTGCGACGTCAACACGCTTAGAGACATCACCGTCGAAAATGTTTGAAATAATGAGCTCCGTATTACCGCTTTTAATGTTTTTACTGTGCATTGTCCCCCCATCAATCGTTTGCACCCGCGTGCTTCGTGCAGGTGATGCCGCAGCGTCAGCATTGTCGTTATTATACTTGTTCAAACGCCTAGACATTTTATTTCTACTATTTACAATCTGGATAAACCCGTCATTATTGCTTTCACAATTGTCAATTGTTTCGCTTATATCACTATAATTGTCAAGTAAGGTACTATTCGTAGCAGACGCATTATTATTATTAGCAGTATTACATTTTTTTGTACTTATAAGAGAAACGGTATTGTTTTGTGTACTGGGTAGTACTGCGATTTTTTGGAATTCTATTTTATTTAGTATGAGTTGGTTATCTTTTTGGATGTTCTCAACATTTCTTTCAATTTTCTCAATAGTAGTAGTATATACAGAGGTAAAATCTTCTTTTGTTATTATTTTTTCTATTTTTGTTATTATTTCCTTGTTGTCAAGTTCAACTCTATTGATTTTATTTGTTAAATTTAGGAAATCGTTTTCAAAAGTGTTTAATACAAGATTATCAATTTTAGTCTGTGACTCGAGATTTGTCTGCTCTAGATTATCGATTTTATCAATTAACATATTATAATTTACCTCTGTATTGGTCAATAAAGTGTTCGTTTCTACGTTATTATCATGTAATTTTTTATTTTTAATTTTTAGGTTATCTATTTCTTGATAAAGCACTTGCTTCTCCTTTTTCATCTCCTCCAGCTGGGAGTGTTGTTTCGACAGTTTTTCCTCAATTTTTTGCAGCTTAGAGTCAATTGAAAGTGCCAAAGTATGTACTGCTGGTAACGTATTTAGCCTATTTACAATTGCCTCCAATCTGCCTTCAATAGAGGTGCAATGTCTAGCAAGTGCATTATCAATGTTTCTTGAAGTAGAATTCGCGTACTCCACTAGGCAGGAGACCGTTGTTCCCTTTTTTAACGCGGTACTATCTAGCATACGGATGACTGACGCATTTATATCATTAATACTGCTGTTATTTTTGGAGAAGGAGGACTGTGAAGTATTATTAGCTCGGTCCGCATTCTTGGCCGTGACGTCACTCGGGGATTCCCCACTGTGCTCTGCTCCTATACTGGAAATGGGCGGGCCTAGTGACGTCACAGGAGACTGTGAGGCCAACCGGAGTAGGCTGCTGGTGGGGGCGGGGCTTAGCCCCTGCAACGGAGAGAGTGAGGAGTTGGTGGGCGCGGCCTTGCTCGCCTGATTGGTGCGAGCAGCTGTTGCAGGCCTTTTATTGGCCGGAGTGGACGCGGCTAGCTCCTTCTCTTTCCCACTTATATTTTTGCTGGCGTTCGTCGCGCGCGCGACTGCCGACTCGAACATCGACCTCTTCGAGTCGATACATGCCTGGCACGCTACCGCTTTAGTATGTAGCTGCAATGCATTCCTTTGTACGCGGGTAAGCACTGCAAGAGGCTTGCACGCCGGATGGTAAGTAATATCACATATGCAGCACTTACGTAGCGAGTTGCTGCTCCTAGGAACCTCCCCGCAGATGGCGCAGTTGTCGACCATGGTGTTAGTGGCGACAAAGATGAGTCGAGGAAGGTACTGATGGTGTGTCTAGGATGCAGCAGGTGTCGCCTCGGTGGTCACGTAGTTGTAGTTCGAGTCGGCAGATGGCGCCTTGATAGTATGGCGCTGCGTGCTGTGTGTCCAGAATGAAGTGGTACCTCTGGATTATGCTTCGTGCTTGGCTCCCGCCACTCTGCCGTGTTCACCTCTCTTAACCTCAAAAAACACCTGGCCGGGTGTTGTTGCTTGGATGTTGAAAGCTGTGCCGATGGACCAGTGGAAGCTGTGATTTATTATCACAGCTATGGTTAGAATGTTCCACTGTGCAGGCACCACAACAGACCGGCTCACAGGCGCAGGAGGCAGCAGAGTGCGGTGTAAATGCAGGAGCCAAAACACGAGCAGGTGCACCTAGCAGACGCGCGACGGACATGGGAAATAGGTGTAAAATGTTATTGATCGGAAGGTGGGAGTTTATAGTAGCGATAGGCGGAGAAAATAAATATTATATTTTACGAAATTGTGCATAAAATACATAAAATAGGGTACATGTGCGTAAAATATAAAATTATGAACATATAATAGTAATAAAAATGTTACCTTTTATTTTCGAGTGAGTGAGGTTTCTTAACTTTATGCTTTTATTCAAGTTCCAGAAAAATTTTGTAACGTCGGACCAATTTACGAATATACTATCATTATACGAATATACTATTATTATGTGAATATACTATTATTACAAGATTATACTAGTATTGTGTGAATATACTACTATTATATGAATGTACTAGTATTATGTGAATATACTATTATTATAAGAATATACTATTATTATATGAATGATGGTTAATATTAATTTATTAATGATGGTTAATATTAATTTATTAAATTGATGTTGTGAATATTCTAATTTTAAAATAAAAATAAAAAATAAAAGTATCTATTCCACGTCTATTTAATTGACGATAATTTCCACTGCGTGTATTTATAAGAAAAATGTATTTAAATCTGAATATAATTGCTCCAGTTATGTACCATTGCTTATCACATTTACTAATTTCTGTGAATATTTTTAATCAAAACAAAATTTTATTTGTTATACTATTATTTAAAATCGTTAAACAAATGGAATAACAATTAAGTCACAAAAAGATTTTAAATAAACTGATTTTAAAAAAAAAATGTTGAAGTAGATTGTAGAGTCTATACTGTATTTAATGAACACGTGTTGCCAAACTTATTTTCAACTATCTTCTAAAATTCTCGTTTTGATAATACACAAAAATTTTCGAAATTGTTGATAGTTATCATGAATTTTATTTAAATAGTTTTCAGAATTAATACTCGAAGAAAATTTTTCGAAACTTTACCACGCACTCACTCATTGTTTATTACACTAAATTTTGTATTTATACAATTCTAATTATTTACGATATACGTATAAATTTTGGGGATATATTTTATTGTATTTATGCCAATGTGCAAAATGCAAAATAATCAGCATAAATTATTAATGCCAAGTAATGCTAGCGTGGCCTACCGCCTGACGCCAACGAAAAAAAGATGGCTGCCTGCGAGACTATCTCGCGGCGCACATGCAAAAATGGTCAGCTACTAGCCGTCGCGGCGTTGTCAAGCGTCTCGCCGCGGCCGCGTGTACATCACTCGCGAAAATTCCATCTATATATTACAGGTGCCACTATATATTTAAATTCACCTGCACTGTCGTATTCTACGAATTATTAATCCCGAATTAATTTCCTTTAAATTTTAATTTATTTTAATAATTTAATTCAAATTTCACCGGAATTTTTTTTTTTGACCCCACGTTACTGCGTTAATTTTATAACAGGTTGGGCGTCAATTTTATGACACGTTGGGCGTCAATTTTATGACAATAATTTTGGCTAATTTACCCAAGATTATTGCGCCGCTCATGCAGGCTTTAACATTAATTTTATTCGAGGGTTGAAAGAAATTGTACACGGGGATTTAAGATAATACTGTGAACACTTGTGGTTTATTCTATTTTACTTACAAAAGTTGAGCGCCAGCTGCCCGAATTCGCAGCACGATTTTACAATTTCTCTATCGATATAATACATCTACTTATACTATAAATTAGCTACGGTGAGCATGCGGTACGGTGGGAAACGGTAAATGTGCGGGATGGGAAGAAGCTACTCCTCAGGGACGCGAATTCAAATGATTTCCGGCGACGAAATACACGAGGAAAAGGCGGCGACGCGACGTTCGACACGCACGCGGCGCAAGCTTTACAAAATTATTAGCCGAATATATGTATACATATAATTATGTTCCCGCACTAAGCACGAAAGTATTCTGTGCAACTTACTCTTTAACGAGAATCTGATGTGGCCTCCTTCGATGACACAGGTTGGTAGGCTCACACAATAGACGAATAATCTAAGTCTCAGTAATCCCCACGAGGTGTTCTTTGGTATCGATATTCGTACGGAGCTATTGTCGAAAAACGAATCGTCGGTGTACGTAGCTCAGTACGAAGTGGACTCGTCGTCCTTCGTCACCGCGGCGCTCAAGTTTCGGTAGTGTGGACAGAGCCCGCCTGGGGGCGCAGTGCATGCTTTGGCGAGGGAGAAAGAGAAGTGCGAAGGAGGAAAGGGAAGCGTCTGCTCGCGGTGACGTCATGCTATGTGGCATGCGGCCGTCACCCTGCGAACGGTGTTGGAGAGGACGAAGAAGGACGAGTGGCCGGGGCAAGGAAGTGCGACGAGGGGTGCAGCAGGAGGGATATCTGGGCAATAGTGCCGACGAAGGGGCACGATGGCGAGAGTTGCAGGGCCCCGGACGGCGTACTTGCAGCAGGAGCAGTGTGCACGATTAACCTCGAAGAGGTTATGTTTATATGCAGCTTCCCACTGCATTCATCCACTGCCTTTATTATCAGGTGAGATCAGTGTTTGGTGTGTGACTGTAATCTCCCTTTACTAATGCTGTGTTGTTTCCAGGTGTCTGGCGAGTGCTTCGGAGGCTGTTGCTGCTGCTGTTATGGGGGAGCGGCCCACGAGTTGAGCTACATTGCTGTATTTGCGGGACCACCCTCCCTCTGCAAACCCTTCAGACCAGGTAAGCGGATTCCAATTTGATGTACATGTCTGCTGTAGACTAATTCTTGTTTATATTTTCTAGGATGTATGCTGCAGGCCTCCTTCACGTCTAGAGAAGTAGCCGCTCCGCCCAAGGTGGATCTATCCATGCCTTTCAAGGCATACAATCAGGTGGGTATCATTCCAATACTACTCTACTTATCTTCCCAGTTTCTAATCTTTTGTGTGATTCCTTAGGTTGGTTCGAGGGGACAGGAGTAAGGAGAGGAGACGCCAGGGCATGCTCAGCGCACCCCAGCCGAGATCAGCCAGCTTCCACCTATGCGAGGCTTAATGGAATGGCAGCTGCGCGTCTTCTTCAGCTGATTCAGGGCATGAGAGCTCGCTTGCTCTGTTTCGTCCAGTGGAATAGTGTATGTGTATGTGTACGGGTATAGAGAGTGAGATGGGTAAGTAATGTGATATCGTTCACATTGTGTAACACGCACAAAATGTGGTGTTACACCGTATATATCTGATACTCGCATACGTATCGTGATGAGTCTGCGCGCGCCCAAATTTTATATTCGCGTTTTAAGCGCTTGTTTGGCATGTATTGTTTCATACTACTGCGGCCTTTGAACTTAATCATAGACTCGTCAATAGATTGATTTTCACTCAGGTTCCAGCAGTTTTTATAAGTTTCCGTTAGTTTATCTAATAATTGTTTCCGTTATTATAATTTATCACGGTGATTATCCCCTTTTTCAGTTCCTGACTGTTGTCGCAGAAGTATAAATGGTTCAGAAAAAAACCGAACCGATTTACCGTTATCCGTTTGCTTACGTACGAAGCATTCAATTTCGGATCTGATAACCAAAAATTACGGTAAGAGGGGGATTTTTTAATGCCCATCAAAATACTAATAGCAAAACAAGTTAATAATTCGTCTTTGGTTATTGGTTTAGCTTTACTTTTCTTTTGAAGTGAATAAAGGATTGTTTTCTCGACAATTAAATCTAATAGATCATTAGGAAACAAACGTAAAAATATATCCAAAGTTATATTGTCCGGAATATTTGAACCGAAAGTTTAAGTGAATGGAATATCATCTCGGGATTGTCCACTCTTCGTCCACTTATAAATATCAAAAACCCATCAATTAATTCAGAGTCACTAGGAATATCAGCGATTACATCCATACTTGAAAAATGTATTACAAGTTTGCTTCTTTTGTACCAAAATATAAATGAAAAGTGAATAAGCTGCCATCTTGGATTCGCCATTTAGAATTTTCAAAATCTGAGTTCATATTCATAATCAGCGACCCCGATAACCCCCTATATTCAATTTTTAGCGTTATCCAGTAATCTTTGAATTTTTTGCCGCCATCTTGTATCCGCCATTTTGAATTTTCAAAATCTGAGTTCAGATTCGTAATCCACAACCCCGAAAAACCCTGTATACGAATTATTAGCGAAATACAGTAATATTACAATTTTTGGCCGCCATTTAGAATTTTCAAAATCTGAGTTCAGATTCATAATCAGCGACCCCGATAACCCCCTATATTCAATTTTTAGCGTTATCCAGTAATCTTTGAATTTTTTGCCGCCATCTTGTATCCGCCATTTTGAATTTTCAAAATCTGAGTTCAGATTCGTAATCCGCAACCTCGAAAAATCCTGTATACGAATCATTAGCGAAATAGAGTAATATTACAATGTTGGCAGCTTGCTCAGTATATGCTCGGGACCTGCTCAGTATATGCTCGGGATATCCCTAATTAGAGACTCCTGATTAGGATCTGACTTGACAAGTTACTAGAGAATCTTCGTGAAGGCGTAGATCGATCGTCAGCTGTGGCGCATGCTGTGTCGGCTTTGGCTTCCGAAATTGCCTTGCAGTTTAAAACTGGTAAAACTAAAACTATTATTTTTGGATTGGAATATAATATTAATTGGTTACAGGGATTAATTTTGTCAGGAATTGAGGTGCAGTATAACGTTATTGTTCCTTTTGTCGATACAGTAACTATCCTCAGTGTTGTTGTGGATTCTAAGTTGACATGGAAACCGCAGGTGGATGCGATTAGCTGAAAGGTTAATAGAGCCCTATATTGGGTCAAATCTTTTAGATCCTGCACCATCGAGGCATTACGTAAGTAGCTAGCAAATGCTCTTGTTATTTATCATCTTGATTATTGTTGTCTGGTATACCTTGACATGTCAGGGGAGTTTCAGACCCGACTGCAGAGATTGCAGAATTCATGTGTGAGGTATATCTGTGGTGTTAGAAGGGACTAGCATGTTACTCCCTACAGGAGGAAACTGGGCTGGTTAGATGTTGAGGGAAGAAGAGTGTACTTTGCGGCGGTACTAGTTTATAAATCTTATTGCACGAGGCATCTGCCGTCCCTTGCAACTCTGTTTAAAAATAATAAGTCCAGGACCTCAGGTAGGATCTCGAGGGAAATCTCAGTTCCATGGTCGTGAACCGACATGGGCCTGAAATCTTTCAGTGCTCAGGGAGCGCGCCTCTGAAATTCGCTCCCCAAAAGCATTCGAACTTTGCCATCGCTCTCGAAGATTAAATCGGCGATTCTTCGGTTAATTCATAGATCAATAATAATAATAAGACAGATTATTGTATTTAATATATGTAATATTCTGTGATCTAGTTTGCGTTATTGTTAGTATTGACGCGATAGAATAAGTTTTGTGCAATGTGTAACATATGATACATATATATATATATATATATATATATATATATATATATATATATATATATATATATATATATATATAGGATAGATGTGTACCTTTAATCTTATGACCTGTGATATACACAGCTGTGATAACCAGCGACAAAACCTGACATTGTATGTATACTCTTTTTTAATTTACTCAAAATAAATACTTATTCTATTCTATTCTATTCTATTCTAATTAGCGTCATCATTATGTTCAAGGATCCTCATCAGGAGCTGATGTCCAATAAGGATGTCCTGATTTGATTTCTACTCGGGTTTTATTCTAAAATTATGCGGTTATACAAAAATAATTTTAAGTTAAAAAATATTGATTGTACCAGATAAAATCGAAAAATAAATAAAACTCGAGTTGCACTTAATTCATATATATATATATATATATATATATATATATATATATATATATATATATATATATATATATATATATATATATATATATATATATATACACATCACAACCAAAATCATTTGAAGATGAAAAAGCCCTTGATTGTAATTTAAAACTTTGGACAAAACCGAACAGAATCGTATGAATTCTGATTTTCTAAGTTTTTTACCGTTTCCGAACGAAATTGGAAAGTATTGGACAGAATCGGATAGAATTAGATAGAACCGGATAGAATCGGAAAGTAAATAAATCTTAATTTAACCTTATCTATATATGCAAAATCCTTTGACGATAAAGTACTAATATCGACTAAATTTAATTATTATTATACGTATTTACCTATTAGAATAAATTCGCTAAAAACCCATTATTTTGACGTATATCTTATACTGTATTAAAATAGATAAAATTTTCACCGCAATATAATACCAATTATTAATACCGATTAAATAGTATTATTGTACTTGTTACTGAAATTAATGCACTGATTAAAATGGATTAATTCCAATTATTGTTTCACAGATTAAAACGTATTATTCAATTTCCTATTTATTTCATATTTGAACCAATTAATCAAAATACGAATTTAACGTATTAAAATGAATAACTCCACATGTTGCATAAAAACAACTGATCAGGATTAAATTTACTTGGAAAAATCGGCATTAAAGAAGATCACGATTATTTCAGATTATAAGCGATTAATATGTGGTTCTGGACTTGGATTACTCCTATTAAAACGGATAAGACCGATTAACATTTTGAATATTGAAAATTATTAAAATATAATCAAATTATTGAAATTATACCCTATTGAAAAGAGTACAATCAAAATAATTTTCTTGTCATATAGATTTAAAATTGATTAAAACCTGTTCAAAGTAATCCAGAAATTCATTTTAAAAATAATATTGATTTTGTGGATTAAAAAAGATTGAAGTTCATCCATGTAGATAAATAACATGTATTAAAACTGATTGCAATAACGTTAAAACGTTTTAAATAAATTGTATTATATAGGATAAGATTATTCAGAATTGAAGCAGATTAAAGTATAAGCTCGTTGTTAGATCACATGTATTAAAATCAATTACAGTAGAATAAAAACCTATTAAAAAACCGTATTAAACAGGATAAGGATTATTCTACATTAAAATTGATTAAAATTTAGTACCGTTTGATCATTGTATGTATTCAAACCAATTACTATGGTATAAAATCGAATTACATTTAATCCATCCTAATCCGATATTTTTTGAGCGGCGATGGCTCAGTAGGCAGAGTGTTGGGCTCGAAATCTAGAGGTCCTGGGTTCAAACCCGACTCTCGGCTTTTCTGACATCGGGATACCACTTTGTTTACATATGTGTCTAATAACATCAAAGCTCCAGTGGTTCGGATTCCACTGTAAAAACTGTAGGTCTAGTTGAGATGCATGCGCACTACATTTCGGTGTGGGGCACATGCACCGCAACTATAGGGAAATGGACCTCACTGGCCAGTACCATCGTATGGTATTGGGCAGTGGGAAAAGCCGTATAAGACTCGAAAGAGGACTTGGGTAGGCTATAATAAAAAAAAATAAAAAAAAAAAAAATCCGATATTTTTATCAGGGATACTCATGTAAAATCTGTGAGGTAGTATTAACATGCTAGTTCTAATTTATTATGATAATAGTTATAATCGTATTTGCACCAGTCATATGTAAGAGAGGCCAAGAAAAGCATTTTTAACCCAAAAAATGAGAATTTGGAAACAATTTTTTTCGTATAAGAAAAACAAACAATGATCACATAATATGTGATTATAATTGATTAATTTGTTTCTTAAGGAGGTAGAATACCTATAGCACTTAATTAGAATATAAGTATGAGTAGATCCTTAAAGTTGAATAAATTTCTTACAAAAATCATCCCTGATGAGACCCTTCCTCCCCTTACAGGGGGATATGAGTCTATAAACAGTTTTTGCTTGCACGTAACCTACAGACTCAAGCGATGCATTGATTTCGGCCATGCTGGTCTTAAATTGTTCCTCTTATATATCATTTTGGACTGAAGCTAGTTAGAGAAATTAACTATAATTTATTTAAATTTCTTGAAGACCTGAAAATCAAAATAATTATCATTATTATTAAAATTGTCATTTTTTCCACTAGAATACTCACATTATAATCAATTCTTAGAGGTTTATAAATGGCTTCAGTCCAAAATAGCATTCAAAAGGAACATTTTAAGACCTGGATCATCAAAATCCATGCACCGGTTAAGTCTGCAGGTTACGAAAAAGCTCTGAAAACATAGTTTATGAGAAAATTGCATTTAAAGTTGCACTTCACTAATGTTACAACTTCTTCAAACATTATATCTCAGTTCATATTATAACATTCTGATCCACTTCAGCAGCTGTTTTCAAATACAAAACATGATTTCATCATCTCAATCATACAGTGCGTGCCAATTGTAACCTGAAAGAAATGAAATATTACTTCAGTATCAAATAGAAAAATCATACGCTTAGAAGTAAAAGTAGTTTACATACCAGTAATACATTTGAATATCCTTCTAAATGTCATCCCTTTGACTCAAACTTATTTTTTCCTCATAAGCAGTTGACTAAAATCTTTCATTTTCCTTGGTACGGTATGCTGATTTACTGAAAAAAATATCACAAAGTAATACATTAAAACATTACATTAGCTACTGATAAAATAAGATGACTTATCTGATTGAATAAATGTATTACAGCAATCCATTTTTAATATTCGTTATGCTCTTGTAAATACTTATACTTCTTTACAGTTTCGGAAGTAAACACATAAGAACATATGATTGGGTTGCACCTTTTCAAAAGAGATAATAATTTTAAAATAATCACTTAAAGCCCGTAAAATTCATTTTATGGCTTTATTCATAACTAATTTTTAAGTTATTTACAGCTTGTAAATCAAAAATAAATTATAAAATAAATCGATTTTTTCATGATTTATAGATATACTATCCCCTTAAGGGAAGAAGATACAGATTTTTGGTCTAAAACCGATTTTATTTTTATTTTTTTATACTAATTCTAAACCTTTTTTGTTAATAATGAAAAAGGTTTTAAAAGAAAATTTGGCTTCTTTAAGCTGTTTTAATTTTTTGTAATATTTTCGTTTTTATCTAAAATTTGACGTTTTTCAACATTTGTGTGACAAAAAAGTTAAATACGGCGCCCTAAGTAAGGCTAAATATCAGTAACAGTTACAACCCTATGTCAGTGGTGGTCAAAAAAATGTATTCGATAAAACAAAGGAATTATAAATAATTACGAATTTATTATTATTTAATTATTACTTCTATTTTACTTTAAAGACATTTTTCTCAATTCTATATTTTCATAACTTCCAGTTGCGTTTTGCGCACCAGATATTATTTATATGTTTTAAATATATGCCCTAGTGGAAATGGGTTCTCTGACTAACTCTGCCTAACTCTGAGAAACTCTGCACAAGTCTGCTAATATCTGGTTAATTCATGGGTTTTGAACATTTTGCAGTTTGTCCGACTTACGTAGAGTTTAGTAGAGTTAGGCAGACTTTTACAGACTTTCAAGAAATTATTTAAAAAATTCAGTATTCATCAAAATATTCTCTGCATAAATCTGTGTAAGTCTATCAAACTCTATAATATAAACCATCCAAATAAATCACAAGCAATATTTATTAACATTTTGAAGTGTGCCTTTAACGTTGAAAGGCATACGCTATATAATTTATTTATAATAAATGTATTAAAAAGATCAAAGTTTTGACAATGATTTATTTTTTTACGTTGTAATGATTTTCTGCAACTTGTATTGAGATATTATATTTTTACTGACAAAACAAGGTACAAAAATACATGTTCTATTTTAATAATTATTATTCATTAGCTGTTAACTACTATTATCTTCGTAATAGTCGAAAGTATTTTCGATATTTTTATTGTCGTATTTGAGATTATTTCAATGGTTTTTACAACTTATATTAAAAAGTTTCATTCCTGAAGATAACACAATGCATAGAAATGCTATTTGCCTACTGTAAATAATTTTTATTTTAACTCTCAGTTGAAAGAAAATTCAGTAGTGTTTTCGAAGTTAGAAATACAGTCAAATAATAGATTCAAAATTTTTGTATTTAACACATTCACTTTTTGTCATAACACAAGTAAATAAATAAATAAAGTCAACACAGTAACAAGAAAGATAAAGATAAGAAAGTAAGATTGACAAGAGTCATTTATTAAAATTAGAACATAGACAAGAGTCTGTGACAAGAGTCACGTTTAAAGACAAAACAATTTTATTAGATAAAGATATAGAGAGTAAGAATATAATAGATATTAGCTAAGACAAGATAAGATAAGATATTTATAAATAAGATAAACTAATTGTCGCTTTGAAGTCAATAGGTGCGGACGGTGAAGACTTCAGAAAGATCATTCTGAGAGAATAGGATTCATCTGAGGCGCATGATGTACCAAACGATCATTATCTCGGGGACACTGTCACCTTGCTAAGAAAGGCTGATGGTACACTATACTTCTGGAGGACCGAACTGCAACTTAAGTGGTTCGACAGTTTTCTCTCGCCAGAGGAGAGAGCATTCATTGACAGCGTGTGGCCAGTAAGGGAGAGATTCTTCAACTTCAGTCTAGTTTATGTACAAAATCCTGAGTACATAACCAAGCAGGAGGTGCTTGGATTAATGGAGGAGCAAAATAAAATGTTCTTAAAGGGCATTGAGATGTTGGTGAGCCAGCTGGTCCTGCCAGCTAGGCAAACTCCAGCTATAACAACTGTGCCAGAATCAGCTGCTGTACTGACTGAGACTGCTCCTGTCACTGAGACTTCGTCCTCGGGCATCCCCAGAGAAAGAAGCCCACAACCGGGAGGCTCAGGCACAGTACAACCGAAAATGCTGCCCACAATAAGGTCCGATGTGATACTAAAAAAAATCACCCTTCGTTGAGGGCACATCCACGCCCTGTCTGAGCAATGGCTCTAGGAAAAGGACTCTCACCGAGCTCCATGATGCGGTCCCCAACATGGGTTCTACTTCTAGAAACAATGGTGATGACATGAGGAAGAAGAGTCGATAACCGTTAGAGGACGGCGAAATCTCAGAACATTCCTCTGATCTCGAGCATCAGGATCAGGGCGAAGAGCCCATCAACAAACGGTACATTTTCGAAGAAACAGGTCCAAACTTTCGCTTTTTGGAAATTCGACGTTTCGACTATTCTACCGGTTGCAACAACGATAAGGTAATAGATTACGAAATTGTCACTAATAAATTATATAATGATAATTTTTCTACTGCTATACTCAACGAACTGGTAGAATGTAAAGTTAAATTGATTTTAAACGAAAAAGAGAAGGAAAAATATAAAACAACTGATGTACGCCTGTGTGGTGGAGAGTTTGAATTTAGCTCCTTTGGCTATGTGGGTAGCAGGAGTGCTTCCTTAGATACTCAGTGGAAAGGAGGATGTCATCAAGGTAAATGATGAGTCCGTTCAGCGATTCCTGGCTCGTGTCAGTACATGGCGGTGCCAGTAGGCCCGCAGGGGTCAGAGCGTTGGCGGCGCTCTTAATGGAGCAGTGGCGTCAGTAGGAACTGGTAGACTGCTTGGCTCGTCTTCTCACGTGAATGCTTCTGCGTTGGGAGAAGAAGGACACAGCACTAACCCCTCATCCTAGCTCTCTACGAGCCTAGAGGTGCTGCAGAGGAGCAGCTCAGCGACTATGTCGCCGATGAGACAAGCTCATATAGTCAGCGGTTATTACCCGCTTTCTATTGGTTTAACTGCGCGGCCAACCCTTGAAAAGGATCGGCCTTAAAAATCGGAACTAACCGCGCTTGTAGCGCTAGAAGTTCTGCTGTAGTAGCTTCTGTTGGGCCGGAGTGAGAGGTTGAACGTCGCTCACTTTCACTCTTCTCCCTTCTTTACTTCCCGGCCTGAGTGGTCGTGTGGGTTTCCGTCTGACGATGGTAGCCTCGTCGGGTTGACTCTTCCGGGTGGTCAAGTCCGTAGGTATGGAGTTGGGTTCGGGCGGAGACGGGGTTCCCTTGTCGTCGACGGAAACCAGTGGAGGAGGCCCGTTGCGGGAACACCGTAAAGTGATCTCCCGAATCTGGAAGGTGGCTGGCGTATTGACCTGCGTGCTCTGGTCCCGCTGCTTGCACCTTGGGGGCGACGTCTGAGTGCCGGTCGACCTGGTCCTGCTCCTTTGAAACTCGGCGGTCACCCGGGCGGCG
>OX424573.1:114547879-114575379 GCA_949152435.1 Gastracanthus pulcherrimus | reverse complement strand
GTTAGTTTGTCTATTAAGTCAGAGCCCTGTAAAAACGGTACGTGTGGTGATCTGTATATTAAAGCAACAAAGACGGGGAGAAGGCTGCCCTGCTGAACACTGCACATTAAATATTCAGGTATAAATGGCCTGCCCTCCTGTGTTGTTGGAGAGCTGCATAGTAAATTGGCCTTGAAAGTATTATGAATGTACAGGACTAGTCCGCCCCATCATGCCAATGTGCCCCTTCAGTGAGGTAACATTGACAAAACCTGCCCTCAGTCCCTTACAGTGAACCCCCCAGCAGTGTCTGTGGATAGTCAATTTTTTGCAGCAGTTGACGGAATTACATTTTTATCAATTACGATTTCATTATCAACGGTTTTTTTACAGTATTTACAGTTTGAGATGGTTGATTAATGGCATATGATGCCACTATTGTCTGTAAATCAGCCGCAGATGAAAATTCATGAGAGACGTCGCCATCGCGCCTCTTCACCAGGAAACGGCCCCCTCTATGCCAAACATATTTAAAATTAAGTCTCATCGCAAGGGCCTTGAGACTTCTATATTTAATAAAACATTCTTTTATTAACAATTCATTTATAAAAATTTTTCCATTTATAATCCCATCCCTTGTGTCCTGGTCAAGAGCTGCAATGTCGACATTTCTAGCATGAAAGCCAGTGATAAGCTTTTTGGCTCGCATTATTTTCTCGCCTAATGCACTGCTGGGAAGGGTAACAACCCATGGTGACCTTCTACGTTCGCTATTTGTATCTGCTAATGTCGCAGCTGTCGATTCTTGTGACCGAAGCAGGCGTGTGCCTATTATATCAATTTTTCGTGTTGATGGAAGGACACGGCAAGGATCGCGTGTGCGACGTCAACACGCTTAGAGACATCACCGTCGAAAATGTTTGAAATAATGAGCTCCGTATTACCGCTTTTAATGTTTTTACTGTGCATTGTCCCCCCATCAATCGTTTGCACCCGCGTGCCTCGTGCAGGTGATGCTGCAGCATCAGCATTGTCGATATTGTACTTATTCAAACGCCTAGACATTTTATTTCTACTATTTACAATTTTGGATAAACCCGTCATTATTGCTTTCACAATTGTCAATTGTGTCGCTTATATCACTATAATTGTCGAGTAAGGTACTATTTGTAGCAGACGCATTATTAACATTATTACATTTTTTGTACTTATAAGAGAAACGGTATTGTTTTGTGTACTGGGGAGTACTACGATTTTTTGGAATTCAATTTTATTTAATATGAGTTGGTTATCTTTTTGGATGTTCACAACATTTCTTTCAATTTTCTCGATAGTAGTAGTATATACAGAGGTAAAATCTTCTTTTGTTGTTATTTTTTCTATTTTTGTTATGATTTCCTTGTTGTCACGTTCAACTCTATTGATTTTATTTGTTAAATTTAGGAAATCGTTTTCGAAAGTGTTTAATATAAAATTATCAATTTTAGTCTGTGACTCGAGATTTGTCTGCTCTAGATTATCGATTTTTTCAATTAACATGTTATAATTTACCTGTGTATTGGTCAACAAAATGTTCGTTTCTACGTTATTATCATGTAATTTTTTATTTTTAATTTTTAGGTCATCTATTTCTTGACAAAGCACTTGCTTCTCCTTTTTCATCTCCTCCAGCTGGCAGTGTTGTTTTGACAGTTTTTCCTCAATTTTTTGCAGCTTAGATTCAATTGAAAGTGCCAAAGTATGTACTGCTGGTAACGTATTTAGCCTATTTACAATTGCCTCCAATCTGCCTTCAATAGAGGTGCAATGTCTAGCAAGTGCATTGTCAATGTTTCTTGAAGTAGAATTCGCGTACTCCACCAGGCAGGAGACCGTTGTTTCCATTTTTAGCGCGGTGCTATCTAGCATACGGATGACGGACGCATTTATGTCATTAATACTGCTGTTATTTTTGGAGAAGGAGGACTGCGAAGTATTATTAGCTCACACCGCACTCTTGGCCGTGACGTCACTCGGGGATTCCGAGCTAAAAATGGGAGGGCCTAGTGACGTCACAGGAGACTGTGCGGCCAACCGGAGTAGGCTGCTGGTGGGGGCGGGGCCTAGCCCCTGCAACGGAGAGAGTGAGGAGTTGCAGGCCTTTTATTGGCCGGAGTGGACGTGGCTAGCTCCTTCTCTTTCCCACTCATACTGTTGCTGGCGTTCGTCGCGCGCGCGACTGCCGACTCGAACATCGACCTCTTCGAGTCGATGCATGCCTGGCACGCTACCGCTTTAGTTTGTAGCTGCAGTGCATTTCTTTGTACGCGGGTAAGCACTGCAAGAGGCTTGCACGCCGGATGGTATGTAATATTGCATATGCAGCACTTACGTGGCGAGTTGCTGCTCCTAGGAACCTCCCCGCAGATGGCGCAGTTGTCGACCATGGTGTTAGTGGCGACAAAGATGAGTCGTGGAAAGTAATGATGGTGTGTGTAGGATGCAGCAGGTGTCGCCTCGATAGTCACGTAGTTGCAGTTCGAGTCGGCAGATGGCGCCTTGATAGTATGGCGCTGCGTGCTGTGTGTCCAGAATGAAGTGGTACCTCTGGATTATTTATGCTTCGTGCTTGGCTCCCGCCACTCTGCCGTATTCACCTCACTTAACCTCAAAAAACACCTGGCCGGGTGTTGCTGCTTGGATGTTGAAAGCCGTGCCGATGGACCAGTGGAAGCTGTGATTTATTATCACAGCTATAGTTAGAATGTTCCACTGTGCAGGCACCACAACAGACCGGCTCACAGACGCAGAAGTCAGCAGAGTGCGGTGTAAATGCAGGAGCCAAAACACGAGCAGGTGCACCCAGCAGACGCGCGCGAACGAGAGGAATAGATAGATAGATGTATGTGGAGAAGGGGGAAAGCAAAATAATTAAACCAAAAGTTTAATTGACTCCGTGATTTATTCTCAAACTTTTTGAATAAGCCCTATAGACGTCTCTAGGCGTTACTAGGCAGTATACTCGAGCGAGTACACGGGTATCGAGTGCTTTATCGACCCGTTCTATATGACCTTTATTGGCCAACCTCTATTGTGGTTTGGATGACGCCACCTAGCGGCGGCGCGCGAACTAGGCTGTTCGTAATTTTTCTCGGTGGCGCGCAATTTAAACTTAGTTTGCGCGAAAGAGCCTAGTAATGGGCGTATAACACAACTAAAGATAATAGCTTGCTAAACCTGTCCGAACAATTAAAAATAGAGATTGCGAGTAAAGACAGTCAAATACTTAGAAATTACAATTTAACGCCGAATTCAAAATTTGAAATGTTTGAAGATTACTTAAAATCTGAACTGAGAATCAAAAAGTTGATTTATATTTTAGAAAATGATTCTAACACTTGTTATGACGAAGAAAAGATTGCAAACAATACATTTAAAGTGCGCGATATTATGATAAACAGGATAGATATTGTTTATTATAATAAAATAATTAACTTGAGTTTAGACACAGATGATAGATTAAAATCAAATTTGCAAAAGAATAACTAATAATAATTGCTATGAAGTCATGATGTTGCACATTAGACTTGGTCATGTCTCAAAAACTTATTTAATAGCTTTAGCTAAAAATAATAGCAATTAGTTGAATATTAACCTATTTTTTCCCAAGCGGCCATTTTATAGTCAATTGGTTTTTTGTCTAAAAAATTGTCGAAAAAATTTTCCAACGGAAATTTTAAAATTCTGACGTCAGAATTGGAAAGAGCGGACAATTTTACTTCAGAAAAGTGCTATTGGTTATTATTATTTTTTTTTCGACAATTTTTTAGGCAAAAAACCAATCGACTATAAAATGGCCGCTTGGGAAGAAATGGGTTAATAAAATTACAAATAATAATTCTATACAAGAATGTAAGAGTTACCTTCAAGCTGACAGCGTTAAGCTACCTTTTACTAGGATACGCATGAGAGCGACAAAACCTTTACAGATAGTCCATGGTGACACTATGGGCACAAATTTGTACTTGTTCTGGTAGATGATGCGACTAGAGCAGCGTTGGTTTTCCCCATGCAATGCAAATCTGATGTGACTGAATGTATGCAGTCATTTGTGAAGAGCTTGCGTAACCTGGTCGGATCTAATGAGAAATTTTGTTTTCTAAGATGCGATCGAGGTACTGAATTTACAGGACAAGCAACATTACATACTTTAAATAAATATGGCGCAGAATTACAGCTAGACTACATGCAGCAACATAACATAAAGCAGTTAAAAAACATAAAGCTTATGCTTGTTTCAGTAAACTTTGTGGTGTTGTGCTACAAAACTGAAAACATTATAAAAGATAAATAGCTGAACAGCATCAATATTTACCGTCTAAACAATGTCCAGTATGTAATGTAATGATCAAAAGGAATTGCAATTTAACTAGATGTATATTGTCTCACGATGAAAAATACATTCGTATTTGTCATAAACGCGGAAAAGGTTATGGTCGAAGCAATAGTTTAAAAAGATACATAATAATAAATCCCTTATCTATTTTAACTTTATCAGTTTTCAATTACTTTTCTGTTAAACGTTCTATTTTTTTGGGCTTAAAAAGTACATATGTCTGAAATATTTTTCATCATAGAATAGAATAGATAAATGTAAAAAAACCTAAATAAACGTAAGTAATCGTAAAAACGTAACAAACCATAACAAACATTTAATGTCAGGTAGTTTTACAACTTTTCACATTTTTATTTGTATGTTTATGTTTAGGCTCCATATGAAATATAGAGCCTAGGTATACCATATACTCTATGATATGCATGATACTAGCTATGATGGGCGAATGCCTTATGGATTTGACCAAGCATTCAATTGCCGTTATTTAATATTTTATTCCATACCACTCAAAACACTTTTCTACACCGGTTAGACACCGTTAGCGGCTTCCATTCAAAAGTTTGTTCGTGCACGGCAGCTAAATCAAATGAAAGACCCAAAAAGTACTATATCTTCGAGTATAACTCGTGATAGGATGGGTGAAAGACATGTCCAAAAAATTCGCAAATATTTATCATAACATTTTTTCGACCACTCCTCGAGCTTTTTCCACATCGATTTGATTAGAGCGAATGAAAAATTAAACACTGATATTTGACAAAATTTGAAATATTAATAAAAGGCCGTTCTTTCTAACATAACCCATAGTAGCATGGGTCAACTATTGTCCAAAAAGTTCACAAGTACTTACTGTAACATTCACCCGACCCCTCCTCGAGTTTTTCAGATTCGACTTGATTAGTGCAAATGAAAAATAATACACTGTTATTTGACAAAATTTGAAATATTTATAAATCGCCGTTCCTTCTGACATAATCCATGGTAGCAAGGGTCGAAACATGTCCAACGAATTCAGAAGTACTTATTATAACATTCTTCCTACCCTTCCTCGAGTTTTCGCCAAAGCGACTAAATTGGTGTAAATAGAAGCCACTGTATTGTCATTTAGCTTTCTTAAAATTAGTTAATCATATTCGTTACCGATTTTTTTTAACTGATTTATTGGAAAAGTCGTTAATATAGTTCGAAGATGCAGTGTAGGGAATGCACGGAACGTGGGCGTGAGGAGGTGATATATTTCGAGCGCGATGGTTTCATTCTCACACTGCTTTACTCTAAACCTTTGTATACAAAAAGTCCTTACAGCAGTGCTTATAATCAGGGCACAAAACTGAGACAATTAGAATTCATTTTAAAAATCCACTAGGCGACAGCAAGTGCCGCTTACGATAACATGGTGTTCTCTTAAACGTACGCGGTGCTATGTGTGCTGTGCGTGAGCGTATCCTTGTGCCACTTTATTTATGCCAGTATCGCTGGATAAACAGTACACCACTTTACCGACCCTGTATGGAATTACGAATACTCTCATAGCCGGCACGGCCCGCTCCGATCAAGTTTAAATAAAAAGATTTTGCACCTCGCGAGTTTTTTTATAAATCATTCCTGGGATATCTTCCGATGATTTTAAGCCTAAAATGAAAATAATCCCTAGAGGGATTTTCAAATAAACTCGATATTTGATCATTTTCGTAGGTTATCGTGACTATTTTCTATATTGTATCTTGTATTTAAATTTCTTAGGTTTTAAAAATATATTTCAACATCAGAAATAAGTTTATAAATGCTCAATAGGTATTAAAAATTTGAAATTCATAAAAATTTTCAAAACCGTATTCGAATTTTCAAACTTTGCGATCATTTTATTACATTAAAAAAATATCTTTATTATGTACAATAATTAAAATGAATGTAAACTATTATATTCACATAAAGCACGTTGCAACCTCTCTGCATATTCTGGATGGTTCTTAAAAACTTTATATTTCTCCCACACAGATTTGAAATCAGCATGGACAGATTCCATAGCCTGTTCACTATAAAATCCAAGTCCCGTCTGAACTTCTTCGCAAAAGTCAGGCACATGAAAAAATACTGCATGAATTTTGGGCGTTATTGGTACATTTAAATGTAAATAACTTTGCTTGAAGGCATTAATCTTATCTTTGAAAGATGGGTCAAGATTTTTTCCAAAGCAGGCATGTACAACATTTTTTAAGTGCTCAGAAGCATTTACATATTTCAAACCTCCCAAATTGTGATTTCGTGAACGCAGGAAATCAAGTTTGTCTAATAATATCTTGCACGAAGTGCCATTAAAACTTGTATTACCCTGACGTATATCATGAGTGACATGGCATGATTGTGCCCATAGAAGAGCGTCTTTCTCGAATTCAGCCAATAAGTGTCTATACAATGTATTTACTACACCTAGCATCAAATGAAGTTCAGGTGGAGGTATTATCTGAAGAAATGTTTTGTCTACATCAGTTGATAAAAGAGGCGGATGAATACAATTTTTATGATTCTTCGCATCTTTTTTGACAGATTCGGCTTGATGCCAGTTTATATAATTTTGAAACGTATTATTTATTGTCCTCGGTATTCCGCAGCTACTTAAATCATTTTTCGATGCGAAACACCAAGTGCAGGGGTAAAAGCTGCTATGCGACATGATGCCAACCATAATATTAGCAAGTTTTAAATCTGTCGCAATAGTTCCCTGAAAGTTGTTTATTTTTATTGCAGACCACAGCTGCGATACATTTTCATAATTTTCTTGAGAACTGTTTGCTAATGCTAGTATCAATAATTTGTTAACACCTGAATCTTTAAACCGTTTAGCAGAAATACCATCTTCGAACTTTTGCCGGTGTCTATTTAGCTTTTCATTTTCTGAAGTAGATTGAATGGATAAACATATCTTCAGAAAACCCCCTCCCCCGTCAATACCAAACTTCAAGTGAAATTCAGTCAATGAGCGTTTTTCTTTAATGTGTTCTATTAAACCATCAAGATTTGTGCAGTAAGCGACTGTTTCGGCTGCAGATGAAACTTTATCAGCCTTGACGTGAACAAAGTCAAAGTTTTTAGTACCAAAATAATCATCAACACAGTGACTTTTAATTGACAGTTTTTTTTTCAAATGCGGTTCCACGACCTTAGCATTTTTCGTAGCTACTTGTAAAGCTGTAGCAATCGCAAGTGTCTTCGTTTGGCTCAAATGTAAACTCGTCTGGATTTTTAAAAAATCGTCTGCAGAAAAAAGCTCAGGTTTGCTTAAAGCTTTGTTATTTTGTGAACCAATAGCAACTTTAAGAGGTTTACCGCGTGTTTGAGAAAGTGATAGAGTTGTAGTATTTTGTGTATTTTCTGTAATCACTTTGCGTTTAAGCAAAGACGAAATTACTTGATCTGTAGCTCTTGGGCTTGTTTGCATAATGTTTTCAGTCAAATTCTCCAAGCGTACGGTAAAGTTACATTTATGAGATTTTCCTTTTCCCAACAAAGAAAAGCAGTAACTACACCGGCTTTCAACAGAAGGTAATTTTCTTTCATCTAGATTAAAATTGTATTATTATATTGTAGTTATTATAACTAGAAAAAGATATGTTTTAATAGCTTATTTGGAACTTTTATATTTGTCACATCAACAAGTATTCCATGTCGCTGAGGCATAACATTATTCTTTGCAAAGTTTGAAAATTTTCCAGGAGGGGGTTTTTTCGCAAACTCACAAATATGACAAGCACATAAAACATCGTCGCTTGATCTAGCAGATTTCTTCAAAGGTTGAAGATCAAAAAATTTTGGTAGATTCACCCTTATATCTTCATCGTTTCTAATTCTGTATAAATCTCTTTTGCAACTACTGCATAGAACGAGAGGTAATCGATCATCACTAGTATCGTACTCAAACTGTTTTTCAACAAGCACTTTTAATTCTCCTTTTACAGGAATCATTACTTTAGTTTTTCCAAAGCAAAGTAAACAAATTTGATGACGATTTTCATCGTGTGTTCTTGCCTTCGGCATTTTTACTAACCGTAAAATCAGCATAAGTTTATTTATCGCAGCCATGGCAACGGAATACCAAATTTATCCTCGATGAAAGAAAAAAAAAAAGAAACTTCGAGCGCATAGAAAAATATTTGAAATAAGAAGTTAAAAAATTTAATTTTTGAGCAGAATTTAAAAAAATTTATATGAATTTTAAAAGTTTAATGAGTATTAAGAATTTATAAACTTATTTCTAATATTGAAATATATTTTTAAAGCCTAAGAAATCTAAATACAAGATGCAATATAGAAAATAGTCTCGATAACCTACGAAAATTATCAAATATCGAGTTTATTTGAAAATCCCTCTAGGGATTATTTTCATTTTAGGCTTAAAATCATCGGAAGATATCCCAGAAATGATTTATAAAAAAACTCGCGAGGTGCAAGATCTTTTTATTTAAACTTGATCGGAGCGCGCCGTGAGCCATAACACATAGCACCGCGCATGTGTGAGTGGACGTCATTTTATTGCTCGCGGTACCTACAGCCACCTAGTGGATTTTTTTGCGATGGATCCTAATAGACACTCAAAGGCTACCTTTCCTTAAAATTTTAGCAACATTCATACGGTTTAAGGCTAGTTATCGTATGCCATTAAGAATCGATTTTATTCTCAAGTATAGAATCATAAGATGACCTACCTTAGTAAGAAATACAAACATTTTTCTACATGAAACAAATAAAACAGCAAACAATGCGCTTTGTTCGAACAAGCTCGCTCTCTAAACACCTACGCGCCTTGCATTGCGAGTTTTTTGCATATATGGCACGACCGTCGACACTCGCGCTCGTCTATCATATTTATTCGTCCCGGTTGGTATGACATATTAAAAAGTAAAAAAAAATTATTCATGGTATAAGATAAGTATTTATTGTATAAGTTATTAGTTTTTACAATAAAAATTTATATTGTAAAAAATGTTAAAAAAACTAAATTTACTTAAGCTCTATTGTAGGCTTGATTTTTCTTTTTTTACTTTCTCAAAGCTTTATGCCAATGGAAAATCTTCTTATTAGAGATTTTGATAAACTTTTTTGTTTTCAAGATTTCAGAATCAGAAAAACATGTATAAAAATGGTGTGTGTTACGTCAAGCCTAAAATTAAAAAAGAAATGATTGCAATACAATCAATTTTTTTAAACTATGTGAACGATGTCATAGAACTCAACCGAGAACAAATTTGTGCAATTTTTAAACAAAGAATAATTTAACAACCAAAATTTTACTGTAATTTGCTTAATGGTAATTTCAAAAATGTTTCTTAGATTCTCAAAAAAACTTTCCGGTTGATTTTAGAATAAAGTTTTAGCATTATATACAGCAAATTTTATCAAGAATAAAATGGGCATATAGTCGAATGGCAAGAACTAAACTGTTCAAATGTATTCAGTTTCTTTAATAACATATAAGGAAGTTTCAATATTCTACAAACATAATAATACGTGAAAAATAAATTTCACCGTATGTAAATATTTATTATAGAAATAAAATAAATTAAAAAAGAAACGTTTCCGAATAAATAGTCTGAAATTTGGAGGCTAAGTAGATGTAAAAACAGTTGCTATAGCATCTTTGTAATGGCACTATTCTCTCAAAATTGTTGCAGAATGTTTTGAATTATTGTACGGAATTACAGGGTAATTAATCAGTATTGTAAAATCAAAATGCGACATACGTCGTTTTAACAATATACGATATTTATGAAAACATACATTTTACCATAAGAAAATCATAGGAAAAGGATTTTGAAAAGCAGTAAATTATTGCCACAGAACAAAAAGAACTTAAGTTATTATATATTACTCATGCGTGAATAGGCTAAATTCTCTAGGGGCCGGTATGTAGATAAGAAAAGGTACTGCGAAGACCGGATGTGATAAGACAATCTCCAGTATCTCTCTAGACGCAACGGTCAGCAGGATCGACGTCGCGTGCGACCGATTTTTCTGTCGACGCTAATTTTCGCAACGCCCGCCCCATCGCCTGTTCATTGAAAGTTTCAGGTGAAGCTGCACACATTGTGTAGTGCGAAACTTAAAACTGTTTGATTCGTCCAACGACCGAGTGTTGCTTGGAATTGCGCGTTGACTGCAACATAACCTCGCATTTCTTGAGACGAAAAACTCGAGACCTGGCCAGGCAAGGAACTCCAAGAGATTGCTACGGATTTTTAGCAGCAATCCACAAGCTCAACGGATTTTGGAATCAATACTCGCCAAAATTGTCTCAGGTCTGACCACCACTAACCTTACATCCTATTAGCCAAACCACCTGAAAATACTAAGATCTCAACGGATTGATAAACGATGGTATTTACTCACCCGAGGATCTGGAACGGTTACATGAACACACTAACTTTCCAATGGAGAGCCCAGCGCTACTCGAGAATGTAACTAGAAAATTATCAGATCGGTCTACGTCAGTGAGCGCCATCAATCTAAAAAATCTCATGGACCAAGAGTCACTATCCAACTTAGCCTAGCCACTTTCTCTAAAATGTGGACAGGGTTCACTATGTTCGTCACTTACGCGGCAGGTATCATCGCAATATTCATGATTTTCCAACTAATAAAATCAGTTATAGATACGGTAATTCACGCCTATACCCTGTACACGATTTACGGATGGAGTGCACATCTCATCGACGCTGTTTGGTCATTCATCACTGGTCTACTATTGCATCTAGCAAAGACAAAGGTAGAACGACAGACACCTGATGTTGAGAATGGTCAAACTTCACGAACAGTTCGACCCAAGATGAGACCAAAGCTTTCTGTCAGGCTTAACACCTTGCCACACTGTGCCAAGTCCTACCGGCCCAGCGAAGACGAAACTACCAACTTCTTCTGACCACCCAAACCATCAAGAAGCATCGAGGAAATACGTCACCAACTCGATAAAAATAAGAGCAGCAAATACTAGCTCCATATTTTTTGTAATGGGAGAAATGTTACGTCAAGCCTAAAATTAAAAAGGAAATGTTTGCAATACAATCAATTATTTTTTAAACTATATACACGATGTCATAGAAATCAACCGAGAACAATTTTTGTACAATTTTAAAACAAAACAAAATTAACAACAAAAATCTTACTGTAATTTGCTTAATAGTATTTTCAAAATTTTTCCTTAGATACTCAAAAATTTTTCCCGATTGATTTTAGATTAAAGTTTCAACAATGTATACCGCAAATTTTATCAACAATAAAAAGGGTATATTCGAATGGTAAGAACTAAACTGCTCAAATTTATTCAGTTTATCTAATAACATATACGGAAATTTCAATATTCTATGAACATAATAATACGTGAAATAAAAAATCCAACCTATATAAATATTTATTATAGAAAAAAATTAAAAAAAAAACGTTTTCGAATTAATAGTCTGAAATTTAGAGACTAAGTAGATATAAAGCAGTTACTATAGCTTCCTTGTAATGTCATTATGCTCTCAAAGTTGTTACAGAATGTTTTGAACTATTGTACGGAATTAAAGGGCGACTAATCAGTATTTTAAAACCAAAATGCGACATACGCTGTTTTAACAATATACGATATTTATGAAAACATCAATTTCATTGTGAGAAAATTACAGGAAAAAGGACTTTGAAAAGCAATAAATTTTTGCCACAGAGCAAAAAGAGTTTAAGTTATTATATATTATTCATGCGAGAATAGGCTAAACTCTCCAGGCGCCGGTACATAGACACGAAAAGGTACTGCGAAGATCGGATAAGATAATACAATCTCCAGTGTCTCTTCAGACACAACGGTTAGCAGGATCGACGTCGCGTGAGACCGATCTTTCTGTCGGCGCTAGTTTTCACAACGCCCGCCCCATTGTCTGCTCATTGGCTGGAATAGTCATTATGGCTGCCTCGGCCAATGAAAGGGCGAAGTTTAACGAGAACTTCAAGAGGATTTGGGGGGCTGTTGGGAAAAGCGAGCGATTACGGGCAGTCGTTTTTATATATATATATATATATATATATATATATATATATATAGTGAGGGCCGGGATAGATACCGTAACATTAAAAAAAAAATATGAATAAAATTATTCGTTAAGCCAAAACATAAAACAAAAGCTAAAGCATATTGTAATTGCGCGGGATGCACGAATATGCGAATAGTCCGGCGGCGCGTGCAGAAACGCGCGAATCTTGAGCGGGATAGAGGGGAGAGAAGAAGGAGAGAGTAGTGGAAACGGAGAGATACGTCACAGACGCGCAGCGCGGGTATATAGGGAGACGCGAGCTGCGGGCTCGGTATCATTCTCTTCTCGGAACTCAAGGCACGCTGGGCTATCTAGACCAGTGCTCCCTCGGGTAAGAGAGAGTGGTAGTAAAAAAAACAGGACGTAACTGGTACGCTAAAAATAGCCTCAATGGTGGAAGATCCCAGAACACTCTTACATGATATAGAACCGGAGAGAGACAATATCGAAATTACGTACTGCCCGGAAATCGACATAAGTATGCATAAAGTCGGGGTGAAAGCTTTGATTGATACTGGTAGTGAGGTTACCGCTATCTCCGAGGAATTTTATTACGAAAATTTTGCGGTGTTTAAAAAGTGTCCGACTTTACCCATAAGAGGTAAAATAATAAAGGGGGCAACGGGGAGCAAATTAACGCGTTTGAAAAATAAAATTAGGCTCACAATTAGCGTAGGGGGTTTGGAAACTAAACTGATCCTCATTATAATTCCAAAATTAATAAAACCTTGTATTAAAGGTTATGATACGATCAAAGCTCTAAAAATGATAATAGACTCGGTTAACGAACAAATACTATTTAAAATAAACCATGAAGATGGTGTTATCAATTATACAGACAAACGGTTCGCGCTGTGGGATTATACGTCTCTGCGCATAGAGAAAATGAGCGAATACCTCGAAAACGAGGGCGACTCAAATGAATATTTTGACGAAAATTACGTAGATTACACGGATTGTCGCAAAAAATCTTAGGATATAAAGTATAAAAAAGGATTTGAAAAAAAACCAGGTTTGTTAACTATACACGAGCATGAATTAATATTAAAAGATAACACTCCTTTTTACACAAACCCCTATCCTATTCCTCTAGCATATAGGGAACAAGTAAAAAGGGAAATCGATAGGATGTTAGAATTAGGAATTATTAGACGCTCGAGCAGCCCGTATATCAACCCTGTAGCTGTCGTAAAGAAGGATGGCTCTGTACGTTTATGTCTAGACGCGCGAAAATTAAATGCACGGTTAGTGGACGATTATTAAGGGACGCCGGAAATAAATGAAGTGCTGCAAAGATGTGCGGGAAAACCGATAACCAGCACCTCAGATTTTACGTGTAGCTGCTGGCAGGTAAAACTCGCGGAATGGTGTAAAATGTACACCGCGTTTAAATGCGAAAATCATATTTTTGAGTACAACGTCGTCCGCTTTGGGGTTAAGACTAGTGGTTCTGCATTGATAAGGGGTTTAGCCCAAACTTCGTCGGATTTTGATGATCTTTTAGTATTATTTGTCGACGATGTGGTAATTAAGTCAAAAGATTTTGATTCACACTAAAATCATCTAGCATTACTCTACGAGAGACTTTTATCACATAATCTTAGATTAAACTTTAAGAAATCAACTTTTATGTGTGAAAAAATACAGTTCCTAGGGCACTTTATCTTGGCACGAGGAATCTGGCCGGATCCGGAAAAAATTAGAATGATAAAAAATTTTAAACGACCTAAGAACATGCGAGAACTACAGAGTTTTTTAGGTTTTGTGAATTTTTACACGAAATTCATGAAAAATTATTCACAATACACAAAACCTCTTATAGAATTATTAAAAAAGGGAGTAGGTTTTCACTGGACTACGGATCAGCAGAAGGCGTTTGAGGATGTAAAAACTTCTTTCGATGAAAATATCATCTTAAAATATGCTGATCCGAAGCGTCCTTACATCCTCACGTCTGATTCTAGTGTCTTTGCGTGTGCTGCCATTTTATCACAATTAAATGATAACGGAGACGAAGAGATCGTTTGTTTTGTTAGTAGGACTTTAAAGGCGAGCGAGTTCGTATTTCACGACGGAAAAAGAGATGGTAGCTCTCGTATGGGCGTTAAAAAAGTTAGATACGTTCTTGCAGGAGGCCGTAAAAATTCTGGTTAAGACAGACCACGAGGCTCTGACTCTTTTAAAAACATGTAAATACAGTAATGCGAGATTGCAAAGATGGAACCTTGCAATCCAAGATTTTGAAATTAATACGGAATATCTACCGGGAAAAAAGAACGCAGTGGCGGATTATTTAAGCCGAGTTACGGATCGTGAGCCAAATAAAGTAGAAAAATCAGAAATTATCATAGCAACAATAACTGGGCTGACACCCAGCCGAGCGCTAATTAACTTTTGTAAAAATATCGATAAATATCAAAATCAGGATGTTTTTGCGTCAGAAATAAGAAAAAAATTGAAAATTAATGATGAAAAAAGCAAAAAACAATATGAAATACGTGACAACTTATTATGTAAAATCACGCCAGACCGGACAAAGATCTATATACCCGAGGGGGGGCTAAATATATAAGTATATAAGATGATTTTTTAACATTGTTATGCCAAAAATTTAAGAAAAAAGGTGTCGAAAATTTTAAAAACATGCGATAAGTTCCAAAAAACTAAATATTTAACGCAAAAATATAATGAAATAATGTAACCAATTCTCATAAATAAGCCGCGAGAACTCTTATCAATAGATTTTTTTGAACCTTTACCCGTATCTACGAGAGAGGTAAAATATATACTCACAACCACAGACGTTTTAGTAAGTATGTGGTATTTTACCCACGCAAAAAAGCAAACACGTTAGCCGTGATTAGGAAATTCGTAAATGATTATATGCCAATATATGGCAAACCAGAAGCAATAATATTGGATCATGGAACCCAATTTACTAGTAAAACATGGATTGATATGTTAAAGAAAGAAAACATTCGATTTAGATTTTCATCAATTAGACATCCTCAAAGCAATATAATTGAACGCATGCATCCCGAATTGGGGCGATTTTTACGCTCATTTGTAAAAGAAAAAGACGGCGGGTGGGCTCGACATATTCGAGTAATCCAAAATATTATTAATGAAATGCTACATGAAATGACAAATCAACCGCTGGTATTACTGCAATTAGGCCTTAAGCCAACTATAATTTGGGAGAAATATATTAAAAATGTCACAAGTGGATGATGGTATCTCACGCGAACGCGCAATCTCGCTGACACGCGAATATGCGCACAAAAATTTACAGGGCCATTTACTGTACAACAAAATGTAGGCCTCGATACATATTTATTATACGATCCGGTATTAAAAAAAGAGCGAAGAAAATTCCATTTGCACAATTTAAGACCATATTACAGCGAAGAAAAAAAAGAATGATAAATAATTTATACAACATTTGCTCAGAAATGAATATTGTTTAATCTCTTGTAAGTTTGTATAATTAAACATATATGTTGTAAATAAACTAAGTATTAATATAGTCAGAGCGCTATCCGTAGATGCATGGCCGTAGGCTAATTTCTTTGAATCCCAGATCGAATAAAAATTCTTTTTTATGTCTATATGTGTGCGACACGCAAACAAATTTGGGGGGCACAGGGGATACAAAGAAACAAAACGGATAGGTGTATTATAAATAAAGGAGGCTTGAAATGTATTTGAAAATAAAATCTAAAAGATATGCATAATAACATTGTAGAATAAAAGAGGCACCTTTAATTTTGTACACTAGTTAACTAATCAATAATTAAAAAATTATGCATATTTTAAATAATAAAACTAGTATATTAAAACAAATATTGTACTATTTAAATAAAGTAGTAAAAAGAAGTACCGCGAATTAGACCAAATTAACAATCATAGAAGTACAACAAGCTTTATATAAATAAATATAACATTCAAACATGATAGTTAATTTATTAAAGAATTATTATTATTTATTATTTAAATCACATCGAAATATAAGCAATTGGTTATAGAAGCACTATTTGAATGTGTTCCCGCTTGTAGCTAATAATTAAATTTTGCTAGCAATCAGAAGAACCCGTTTTGTGTTTTGCGGAGGCTCGACATAGGAGAGGAGAGAGAATGAGATTTGGTAATTCACACTTGTAAATTAGGCCGTTACTACAATTACTTTATTTTCTAAGTGTGTTTAATATTTACAAATGTACATGTATTTATTGGTGACTTACAATTTGTCTAATTTCGTTCGTATTATGAGCGTGAGTGTGTGTGTGTATGTGTGTGTTTCGCGTCACGAGCGTGTAATCGTCAAGAGGTGGCGATTACTCGGGAACGTTCGCCGAGCAGTTTGGTGTGTGTGACCAGGAGATGCTGGTCAGCAAATGTGACATCCAGTTGCGCACTGGGTACACCAGGACGATACCCATGGGGAAGGCCATTCGGTGTGAATGCATCTTATGGGGAAGGAGGGGGCGTTTCGTCCCGGCTCAGGAGCACAGAATCAGGACGCCAATCACTCTTTCAAGGGCGGATAAAAGAACCTGGCACATCCCGACGTCTACGATGCAGGGGTTACCACGAGCAAGCACATAGAGAAAGCCATGGAGACGCATAAGGGATGGGTGTTCTTTGGAGCGAGACAACCAAGGCTATCACAGCAAAAAGCCCAATCACCAGTGTTCCTAGAGAGAGGGGAACCGACGCCCATGGATTTGACGGAGAAGCGGCGACCTCCACTACCTGGAAAAAATTAAAAAAAACGGCAGAATAGGAGAGACAGAAGGATCCGTGAGGTAAACAGGCGGCGTGTTCGACTGCATTATGCGACGCGCAAAATGTATGTAAATATATAGATACCATGTTGCGTCATCATAAAATATTTTATTAGGAAGAGGTCCGTAAAGAGGTGCACCCTGCGTCCTGGTGGATCACAGAGGAAGAGAAAGAGATGATGGCGAAGATCGATGACGGTGGGTTACGCCACAACCCATGAATGCGGCCCGACAAAAGAGAGTGACATGGAAGCTGCAGGCGCAGCTGCAAATAATAAATAAGAAAATTGCAGAAGAACGCCGCCTGGGTAGATGCGCTGCAAGCGGAAATAGAAGGCTACGTGCCGACGCAGGTGAACATCCCCTCACGACAGGAGGACCAGGGAAGTTTCCCCAAAATACCCTGGCTGAACCGTGAGCAGGACGAGGTGGACGACATTCTGCAGAACCTTTAAAATTAAAGGGGTGTTTTTTTTCTATACTATTTTTTCTATACTTATTTTACTTGTGAAAATAAACAGAAAATAAGGTAAAATTTTGTTATATTTTTATTTATAAGTAGAGAGCCAGCGTGAGCCGTCTAACACAAATAAATATTGTGTTTCTTTCTCATGAAAAGAAAAAAAAAATTTCATTTGGGGGGCACTGTGACGGCCGGGATAGATACGGTAGCATTTAAAAAAAATAAGAATAAAATTAACCGTTAAGCCAAAATGTTACATAACAATTAGTTCGGAGTCGTAAGTTATTTATTTGGTTTATTATAAAATTTGTATCGATTGCAAATAAGAAAATAGTTATGAGCCGCGAGTGCCGATCTCCGAAAGTGTTCAAAATCGACTGCCCGTAATCGCTCCAATCAGTCGCGCCTGCCGCGCAATCAGCTGTTGTAGTCGGTGTGTATGTGTGTGTGATAGATTAGATAGATTAGATGTTTATTTTGTGCAAGACAAAAACAATAAAACTACATTAAAAAATAATAGATATTTACAGAGATCATTAGTATAGTCAATCATATCACAGCTCGACATTGCTCGTCATTAACTTACATATATTGCACAATATTATATCTGTCGTACATCAATCACGTCATTACACTTATCACATATTCTTATCATTACGAATAATACATTTATTTGAGACTATCAAACTTCAATTTCTATTATAGTCAACATTCGTATGATTAGCGTCATTCTACATTAGATATACATGGTGCATGTCCCTGGACTTACATAGCAAATAGTCGCGAATTGTCGCTTTAAATCTGCGTAGTGAGGGCAAGTGCTTAATACGTCGAGGGATCGTATTCCATAGGATTATATTATTTATATATTATATCTTATATAACTCTATATATAAAAATACTTGTCCTGACTGACTGACTGACTGATTCATCAATGCCCAGCCAAAACCACTCATCCGATTAACTTGAAAATTTGTGAGTACCTTCTACCCACATAGTAGGTGCTCACTAAGAAACGGTTTTTTGAAATTCCACCCCCAGGGGATGGAAAGGGTTAAAATGTGTTTTTTCGATTTTTTACTATATTTCTGCAGGAAAAGGAGATTTCGAGACGGTTCTCGCGGCAAAAAGTCTGGAATAACATCAGGAAAAAAGCAATTTCTGGGTTTTTCGGAATTTCACCCCCAGGGGGTGAAATGCGTCGAATATGCATTTTTCGTTTATTCACTATATTTCTGCGGGGAAAGAGATTTCAGGATGGTTATTGCGGCATTATATCTGGAATATCATTACTCAGAAAAAAATTTCTTAGGTTTTTAAATTTCACCTCCAGGGGGTGAAATGCGTCAAATGTGCATTTTTTCCAGCTGTACTATATTTATGTGGGGGAAAGAGCTTTCAGGATGGTTCTTGCGGCATCATATCTGGCACGACATTAGGAAAAAAACAATTCGAAAAAATCACACCCTCCGTGCGTGCAAACGGTTGAAACGCTTCTTCCATTTCTTACTAAATTTTCGCAAAAAAAAAAATTTTCGCAGAAAAAAAAATTTTCGCAGAGAAAAAAATGTTTGCAGAGAAAAAAATTTTTGCAGAGAAAAAATTTTTCGCAAAGATAAAAATTTTTGCAGAGAAAAAAATTTTCGCAGAGAAAAAAATTTCAGTATAACAGAACGAGACTGTTTCCGTGTCGTAACTTTCGAAATGATAATACGAAGGGAACGTGCAGTGTTGATATCTCTCATGAATTTTAAAGTATGTAATACCGATTAAGAGCCGCTAGATGGCTACGCTGAGCTTCAACCACAAGAGAAATAATCGAATCTCATTATATATAGAGGCGATGAAGCCTTGAAAAGGCATTAGGAATCTGAGAACTCTAGCCTATTGTGAGTAATATCACGATTTTCCTGCGTTGTCACGATGATTGTGGAAATATTGAGCATAAATGGCGTTATGACGCCACATAAAGTAGTTCCCATGTTGGCGGATGGTGCTTGCCTCTTCAATGCAATATCTTTTCATCTGTACGACAATCAACTTTTGTCTCGGGAGATGCGTATTCAGATTGTAGATCATATTGTTAACAATTGGCAATATTTTTCGATCATGTCTCATGATGATATAGGAAATAATTATAGAAATTCTGAGGAATACTCGATCGATATGTTAAAACATTCCACTTATGGAAGTTTATGCGAGTTAGTAGCTGCTGCACAAATATTTGGTTTCACTTTTGAGGTATATCGCAATGGACATCTGTATGAAAGATTCGGTGTAGAAGGAAGTCCCATTAAGAGACTTCGTTTCACATTAGACTTATCAAACGGACATTTTGATGTTTATTTACCTTGCAATGACGCTACAACTGTTCAAAATATTTCTGATAAAATACCGACTCCCGCAAAGCGTATGGAAATTTCTGATCCAATATCCAGTTCTGCTAAGCGTAATAAGAAACGTCGTGCAAGATTCACAAATAACGTAACGAAAAATCAACTCAAAAGAGCCGCTAAAAAATATCAGATGAATCATCCGGAAGTTCATAGAGTCGCTGCGTCTTCTTATCAGCAAAATCATCCGGAAGCTCATAGAGCCGCTGCTTCTTCTTACCAGCAAAATCATCCGGAAGCTCATAGAGCCGCTGCTTCTTCTTACCAGCAAAATCATCCGGAAGTTCATAGAGCCGCTGCTTCTTCTTACCAGCAAAATCATCCGGAAGTTCATAGAGCCGCTGTTAGTGTTTATGAACAAAGCCGTCCAGGATTACGCTCAGAAAGGCGCTTACTTCCATGGAAGATTAAAGCTCTTTCCGGAATGAAATATGATCCAGAGATATCATATGAAACCGATAAAACTGTATCCATCGGCACTATGAGTCACAAATGCAAACACTGTGGCGCTTTAAAGTATAAAACTGAGCCACCCGGAATGTGCTGCAGTGCCGGCAAAGTGCAACTGCCACCTACTTTGCGTCTTCCCGAACCACTTTTCAGTTTGATCATGGGCTCTCACCCGGACCATGTACATTTCATGGACAGGATTAGAAAATATAATAGCTGTTTCCAAATGACATCTTTCGGAGCCAAACAAATCAAGGAACATGGATTTATGCCTACTTTCAAAGTACAAGGTCAAGTGTATCATTTAATTGGTGGTCTACAACCTTTGCCCCAACAAAATCCTCAATTTCTACAGATTTATTTTATTGGAGAGGATGAAAGAGAGGTACGTATAAGATCTGGTCACATCCCTGACGTACGCCAGGATCTGGTAAAACAACTGCAGACGATGTTGCATCGTTATAACTCCTACATAAAGGATTTGAAGACTACTCTCGAAAAAATACCTCAAAATTGTAAAAACTTCGAAGTTGTAATTCATGCTGATAGGAAACCAGCCAATGCTCATCGTGGCCGATATAATGCTCCAGCAGCAAGTGAAGTTGCATTGGTCATAGTTGGGCAGCAGTTTGAAAAAAGGGATATTGTATTACAAAGTCATGATGATAAGTTACAAAAAATAAATGAGGTGCATCGTTCGTATGATGCCTTACAGTATCCTTTACTGTTTTTCCGGGGTGAGGACGGTTACTCTGTAGATGTTTATCAGATCGATCCAAAAACAAATTTACCTCTTAAAAAAACAGTATCTGCAATGAATTTCTATTCATACCGCATCATGATCCGAGAAACAGAGATCAACCATTTACTGTACTGTCGATCTCTCTTTAATCAATTCTTAGTAGATATGTACGCGAAAATTGAAATAGAACGATTAAACTTTATTCGGAACAACCAGGCGCAACTTAGAGTAGACAATTATATGCACCTAAAAGATGCTATTGGAAGACAAGATACCGATGTCGCCGAACTAGGTCAGATGGTAGTGCTTCCATCGTCTTTTACTGGATCACTACGGTATATGCATGAAAAGGCCCAGGATGCTATGACGTACGTCCGCAATTTTGGTCGTCCGGACTTATTTATAACATTTACGTGTAATCCCCGATGGAGCGACATTACAGAAGCATTACTACATGGCCAAAAGTCTTACGACCGGCATGATATCATAGCTAGGGTCTTCCACTTGAAAGTGAAATCGCTTATAGCATTATTAACGAAGGGTGAATTATTTGGACAAATGAAATGTTACATGTATTCTGTTGAATGGCAGAAGCGAGGTTTACCCTACATACATATTTTATTGTGGTTTAAACTACGTTTCACTCCAGATCAGATAGATGATGTTATTAGCGCAGAAATACCAGACCCAGCCGAAGATCCTCTTCTTTATGAAATCGTCAAGGCCAACATGATCCACGGACCTTGCGGTAGCTTAAATAACAGGTCGCCTTGCATGAAAGAAGGTTGTTGCAGCAAAAAATTTCCTAAAGAATTTCTGGTGAAGATGGTGGTTTTATTGTTGAAATCAATGGCATCACCATTGATAACCGCTGGGTCGTACCATACAATCCTGTTCTTTCGCGGATTTTTGAAGCTCATATCAATGTGGAATACTGCAACTCTGTTAAATCGATAAAGTATGTTTGTAAATATATCACCAATGGCAGTGATCAGGCTGTATTCGCTATAGAAGATAAAAAAGACGAAGTTAAAATTTATGAAAGTGGTCGATATATCAGTAGTTCCGAGGCAGTATGGAGAATCTTAAGTTTCCCTATTCATGAAAGATTTCCAACAGTCTTTCACCTCGCTGTTCATTTAGAAAATGGTCAACGCGTCTACTTCGATCAAAAAGATTCTAATCGCTTGAGGAATATCATTAATCATCCTCCTAAAACTACACTTCTTGCATTTTTTGAATTATGCCAGGTAGATAGTTTTGCAAGAACGCTTCTTTACGTTGAAGTTCCATCTTATTACACATGGAAGAAAAATAAATTTGAAAGAAGAAAACGTGGGGATGATGTCAGTGGCTGGCCTGAAGTAAAGAAAGATACGGCTCTAGGTAGAGTATATACCATCCACCCTAATAACTCTGAGTGTTATTATCTACGCCTTTTGCTTCACGAAGTTCGAGGTCCAAAATCTTTTTTGGAATTGAAAACTGTTGTTGGCATTGTACAACCTACATTTCAGGCAGCGTGTAAAGCCTTAGGTTTATTAGAAGACGAAAAGCACTGGGATGCAACTTTGGAAGAAGCAGTACTTTGTGACTCTCCACTCAGATTGCGAAATTTGTTTGCGGTTATGTTATTATTTTGTCATTTATCTGATGCTTCAAGTCTTTGGGAAAAGTACAAAGATCATCTTTCAGAAGATATTCGGCGTGAAATGGAAGCTCACTTACAAGATGGGATCATCAACTCAATGTTGAGTAAAATTTATAATAAATGCTTAGTTTGTCTGGAAGATAGTTTGTTGTCAATGGGTGGTCAATATCTGCAGCAATATGGTCTGCCTCAGCCATCTAGAGATGAGTTATCTCTACAAAACAGAGACTATATTCGAGAAATCAGTTACGATACGAATGCTCTGGAACAAATTATAACTGATAGCGAAATTTTACTGAACGATGAACAGTCTCATGTTTACAGAATAATTTTAGAAAGCGTCGAGAAAAGTAGCGGTCAAACGTTTTTCCTTGATGCTTCTGGAGGAACCGGTAAAACATTCCTCATTAATCTTTTACTTTCGAAAATAAGAAAACACAACCGTATAGCCTTAGCTGTTGCTTCTTCAGGAATTGCAGCTACATTGCTGCAAGGAGGTAAAACGGCTCATTCTACTTTTAAATTACCTTTGAATTTAAATAAACTCCAGACACCAATTTGTAACATTTCAAAACAGTCTAATATGGCACAAGTTTTGAAAGAGTGTAAGTTAATAGTTTGGGATAATGCACAATGGCCCATAAAGGTGGATTTGAGGCTCTCAATAGAACATTGCAAGATATAAGGGGAAATGATAGATTGATGGGGGGAGTCACTATTCTATTAGCTGGAGATTTCCGGCAAACATTGCCTGTTGTACCTAGAGGTACACGTGCGGATGAAGTGAATTCTTGCATAAAGAAGTCATATTTATGGCCTCATATTCAAAAACTATCTCTGCACACAAATATGAGAGTTTATTTAAATAATGATGAATCTGCCGGAATTTTCGCAGAAACACTACTCCAAATAGGCAACGGAACTTTCCCGTCCGTAGAAGATGAGATTGTTATTCCATCAAATTTATGTACGGTAGTCACCACATTATCAGAACTTATTTCCAAGATATATCCTGATGTGAATAACATAAAAGATAAACCCATAGATTGGTTGTGCGAGCGAGCTATTTTAACGCCAAAAAATGATAAAGCAGCTACCATTAATGAGCTACTCTTGAATGCTTTTGAAGAACAGATTGCTGAATATAAATCATTTGATTCTGTTATTGAAACCGATGATGCTGTCCACTACCCTGTTGAATTTTTAAATAGTTTGATTCCACCCGGGTTTCCACCTTATAAATTGAACCTCAAAGTTGGAGCGCCTATAATGTTGCTGAGAAATCTTTGTCCTCCTAAATTGTGTAACGGAACTAGACTACAAATAAAAACTCTTCGTAAAAATGTTATAGAAGCTACAATAATCAGTGGAAGTGCTCGCGGGGAATCAGTTCTTATTCCGCGAATACCTCTAATCCCATCAGACTATCCGTTTGAGTTTAAGAGAATACAGTTTCCAATCAAGTTGTACTTTGCCATGACCATCAACAAATCTCAAGGGCAGTCATTGAAAATGGCTGACATCGACTTGATGGAAAACTGTTTCTCTCACGGACAGTTTTATGTGGGATGTTCTAGGGTAGGCTCCGCCAGTAATCTGGTAATATTAGCTCCAAAAGGCAACGTCGCTAACGTAGTTTACAGAGAAGTTTTAGACTAAGACATTTTTTATTGATTTATTATTACAAATGAAACAGAAAATCATAATTATATGATTGAATGAATTCTATTAACAAATGAATTCCAGACACTCAAATCGCGGGCGAAGCCGCGACGGGGGACGATAGTTTTATTATATATTCCAAAGATTTCAACCCTGTATCGGTACGCGACGATGGAAACGAGAGCTCCCTAGAATCAGTCCTACTAGAGGTCCGAGCCTGGTTTTTTTGAAAAAGGGCTGCAAGATACGTGGGTTGACCCATGTTAATAACTTTGTATAGTTGCACCGCCGCAAAATACGCCCTTCTTCCCTTAAGATCAAGCCAGCCAAGTTTACTCCTGTAGGGACTGATATGCTCATACCTTCTAACACCACATATGTACCTCACACATGAATCCTGCAATCTTTGCAGTCTCATCCGGAGCTCAACTGACACATCAGGATACACTATAGAGCAATATTCTAAATGAGACAGGACAAGAGCACTTGCAAGCTGTTTGCGTAACGCCTCGGTGATACTGGATTGAAATGATTTAAGCCCATGTAGGGCCTTATTAACCTTTCGGCTAACTGCATCCACTTGCGGTCTCCATGTTAACTTCGAATCCATGACTACACCGAGGTTAGTAACTGTGTCAACAAAGGGAACAGAGACGTTTCCCTGAATCTCTATGCCAGGCAAATCCATACTCTGTACTTTCTTAATGTTAGATTCTGACCCAAAAATAATTGCCTTCGTTTTCCCGACAGTTTTCCCGACATTGAGACACAGAGCGTTCTCAGAAGCCCACACCTACATTGTTTTGGCCACAGCCGACAAGCGTCTTATCCCCTGATGAAGGTTATCGCAAGTAGCTTGAGTGTAGGTTTGCAAATCGTCCGCGTATAATAAATGCGATACACTATCCGTAAGAATATCTCTCGTACTTTTAAAGCCTGATAAAACTTCCTGAAAGTCATTAATATAAAGGCTGAACAAAAGGGGCCCCAAGACAGAGCCCTGTGGTATGCCGAGATTGGTTGTGAGCCAATCTGAACTACCATTAGATGTCGTAACAACTTTTTGGTTACGCCCTGTAATATATGATTTTATCCACATGACTACTCCCCTGGAGAACCCCATTCTGATCAGCTTGCGTAACAACTTGGATGGCGAAATAATGTCGAACGCCTTACTAAAATCAAATAGTAAAAGGATGGTAATTAGCCGCTTGTTATTATCTATACCGGATCGTATGTCTTCAGTCAATTTCAGTAGTGCTGTCTGCGTACTATGATTTCTTTCGAAAACAAATAAGCTGACATTTGTTCATGCACGATCTTTTCCAGAACCTTGGAGAGAAAGCTAAGAAGGGCAATAGGACGAAAGTCCGTGATTGTAGATGGAATTGCCTTCTTTTTTAACGGTACCAAATGAGCTTTTTTCCGGGTACCGGGAAAGATCCCACTCGAGAGGGAGGCATTAAAAATGTCAGCAAGAAAAGGACCGATGACTAGAAGTGCTTTAGCAATAACACTTTGGGGAATTCCATCTTCACCCTTTGCTTGAGAACAGAAATGCGCGACAGCTAGGACCACATCCGAATAAGTTACCTTACAAAAAGTAAAATCTTCATCACTAACTGACGACATTATATCATTTAAATCGTACTCGCGCTCACTATCAGAAATGGATACTCCCGCAAAATGTGAATTAAGTTCACCCGGAGAGAAACCATGGAGTTCCTCCCGAGCTCTCCGTAAGAGTCCAAGACTCCTAAGCTCTCTCCAGATGTCTGACATTCCTGCAGTCACCAGTTCAAGTCACCAATTCAAGCAGTCACCAGAGTCTGACATTCCTGCCAAATTTCTTGATTCCTCGTGCGGAGAAACCGACGGCGCAATGCATCACGCTTGTTATATGGCTCCTTAAGTTCCGAATCAACCCACGGTGGTTGTATACTTTTTTCGGCCGAAATTCTTTAACTGGAGCTACTTTATCTAACGCCTTCATGATATTTATACCCAGATGTTCTAAACGAGTGTCCACGTCCGCATCCGAACAATTGATGGACGACCAATCGTACTCTTGCAGGAGAGACAGAAGCTCTTCCTGCTTTATTGCCTTAAAATTACGGTACGAGAAGTTTCTTATGATCGGAGTCTTAGTTGTTGGGAGGTCAATAGTCACGTCAATGATGTTACGTCGATTTGGAAAGGTCGCCACCATATTGTTTGAGTCAAGTATGACGTTGTCATTGTCAATAAAAATTACATCTATCCATGTGCGTAATATAACTAGTTTTATGTTAAGGCTACATGCTAGCTGCCTAATAAAAGCAGATTCCGCTGATGTTGATAGCGTGTTTGCGTTCAGATCACACATAATAATGCGATGTTTAAAACTAGCCGAATGACGTTCAAGAACATCGGCAAGGTCGGAGTTTCTAAGTTCAGCATCAGGTGCTTTATATATAACCGCAACAAAGACGGGTGGCAAGGATCTCTGTTGCACACTACACATTAAGTATTCAGGAGCGAGTGGCTTACCCTCGTCCTGCACTGTTGAAGAGGAACATAATACTGTAGCTTTGCATGAATTGTGGACATACAGGAGAACCCCACCACCTTTCCTATTCCTGTCTTGTCTACTGATGGAATAACCATCGATCTGAACGTACTCATTCCCAATACTTGGCCCGAGACGCGACTCAGCAATGCCGAAAAGATGATAGAAGGGATGAGCAAGTAGGAATTGGCGAAAAGCAGTTATGTGTTTTTTTAGCGAGTTTACATTTAGAAAACCTGCTCTGAATCCCTCACAATGTACCTCTTTGACTTGTGGCCCATCTAGTCAATATAGTGCTACATCTGCTACTACATCAATAGCAATATCGGCTGACGAACTCAAAGTAGTTATTTTATTTTTTTTTGCGTTAGCCTTATCAATCAGGATAGGGTC